>NSDO01000020.1:230159-271151 GCA_002286825.1 Lagenidium giganteum
TGTAGAAATGCTCAGAAAGGAAAAAAGATGAGACCGTGAGTGCCTCTCGCGCCAGAGCTTCCAGTGCCTTCGGCGCGTTGATGAAGAAGAAGAACGGAGCCTCTGGGGCTCCATGTATTCCCAAGCGGTTACACCTCTAACCTGCAACTCTTGGGATCAACGAGCAACCTAGTGCATATATAGTTAGCTCCATTGCCGCACATCCCAGCAGGATGCTGGCAGCAGCCGATCCCAAACCAACACACTTAACTTCTCAAGTTGCGATACGCTCTCAATGCCACCGGTAGGACAGCGTTTCCGACCGCATCGGCTTAACGATACGCAACACAACCATCACAGCATGGTAATGCACGACTCACCACACACACATGCGTCGTCGATCAATGTGCTGAGGGCAAGGACTGCGTGATTTTGTCCAATCAAACACCAGCCTGAGTCTGAAAGATTGAAGACCGCCGTTCACACCAAAGCTGTCACCGTTGCAGTGAAAATTCTGTTGAGGCGAAATCACAAGCCTCACAAACAATCTATATCTAGCCGCTGCTCGATGGAATCAACCAATCTTGATCCCGCGCTCATACTGTTCGAAAATATCAAAATACTTCACAGCGATGACGCCCAAGCCTAGACGTCAACACTATAATCTCCACCTCTAAAGTGCAAACGTGTACGCGACCGTGGGCAGGAAGCCGCTCTCAGTTAGTGACAAGTGTCGCTGAAACTAACTAACAAATTTCAGACCCCCCACCACTGCATCTGTCTGCGATCTTTGAGCCTGTCGGCAACAGCTGCAGCCACCATCAACTGACCACAACAACAACTCAGAACAGCAGGGCGCACACGTGCTTCGAGCAACCCACACAATCTTTTACATCACAGACACAGCTCACGTGACCGTTGAGGCAACTTCGCCTCGTCGTCGTTTCACCTTCAGCACCAAACGCTTGCCAGTGGCAGCATGGACAGGTCGTATCTTGAGCCTTGTGACTCATGATCATGCGCCGGACAGTGTGCGAGTCCATACGTCCACAAAACCATTCATCTCGTCGCTAGATTACAATACGCATGCGTTTGACGCGACAACCACCACATCAAGCCTGACCCGAGCGACGCGGTAACGCACATGTCAAGCACGACCGAAAGTTCGGACGCCAGCACGAAGCCAGGAACACTACGAGCAACACGATGGTAAGCTCTCTGGAATCCACAAGTCCACGACTCGCACCAGCCGCACACCACCCGTCGCGGTTTCGCTGATGACCGTCGACGACCGCTCCAGATGGCAATGAATGTGGAGCAGATGTCCGCAACCGCATGGGTGGGTTGGTGTGGTGGCCCAACGCCTGCACTGACGGACGCACACCGCGTCGCCACGCTCACACTCAAACTTCCCCATCGCCGCTCACTTCGTCTTCTTCTGCTTCCACACACCAACCACATATCCAACATGAAGATCTGCGTGTCATCGGCTGTCATCGTGTTTGCGCTCCAGCTYRCCAGTGTGCGCGCGGCGTCGTACATCATCGATGACAGCTCCAACGACGACGTGTACGGCAGCGGCAACAGCAACCCGTACGGATCGCCAGTCAGCGGCGACAGTCCGTACGGCGGACCCAAGACGGAGGGTGTCGACAAGAAGCCGACCGTGCACAACAGTGGCGTCAACAAGAACGCGTACACGTCCGAGATCCGCGACTACATCGTGGAGAAGCACAACTGGGCGCGCGCCACGCTGGTGCCAACCGAGGCGTCCAACATGCGCCGAGTCGAGTGGGACGAATCACTCGCCATCTCTGCGTCAGACTGGGTCGAGAAGTGCCAGTTCGAACACTACACCGAGAACTACGCGTACGGCCAGAACCTCATGTACGGCGGCAACTCGCTCGACAAGGCGACCGTGGACGGCTGGATGAAGGCGTGGGTGTCAGACGAGATCTCGGCATCGGACCGCAACGGCAACGGCATGATGACACTCAACCACGCGTCCGCCGTGTTGTGGGCCAACACGTACCTCGTGGGCTGCGCGTCCAAGATGTGTCCAAACGGCTACTTGACGGCGTGCAACTACTTCACGCCTGGCAACTGGCAGGGCGAGAAGACGTACATCCCTGGCAAGTCGTGCTCGCAGTGTCCGTCGCAGGCGCCGTACTGTGATGCCAGTGGCAAGTTGTGCACGGCCACGCCGAACGGCAACCCGACGCCAGCTCCTGGCCCACAGCCATCATCATCGCCGTCGCCGGCTCCAGCGCCCACCACGTCTGCGCCAACGCCACAGCCGACGACCGCACCAACGCCACAGCCGACGACCGCACCAACGCCACAGCCGACGACCGCACCAACGCCACAGCCGACGACCGCACCAACGCCACAGCCAACGCCTGCGCCATACCCAGGTCCAGCGCCAGGTCCGTCGCCAGTGCCAGCACCGAGCAACAACCCGTACAACCCGTACACGCCGCGTCCAGTCACCAAGCACCCACGCTGGCAGCACTCGCGGGTGCCCGCCACGCCGGTCACGCGCACGCCATGTCCGGGCGCCAACTCGACGCAGCCAGCCACGTCAGCACCTAGCAACACACCAGTGACCAAGTCGCCTGACAGCGGCAACAACCCGTACACACCGGCGCCGGTGACCAAGTCGCCAGACAGCGGCARCAAGAAGACGCCGTGCCCGAACTCGAACTCGAACTCGAACTCGGCTCGGCAGTATAACTAGAGGGTGTTGTGACGTAGACAGAGTATCATCGTCGTTGTGGAGTGTCATTATTAATGGATTGGTCATGTGTAGATTGTTAAGATGGTGTGGAGTCGTTGGTTGAGATCAGTGGGAAACGGTCGCTTGTCGCTTGCCGTCACTTGGATAGGAAGCGTCGAACCAAATGCCCCTGTGTCGACACGATCGGGTGATAAGCTGATGAGAAGTCTACAAACTCCCAGCTTTGTAGACACACACACCACTTTCGGGTAGAATCTGTTTGACCTCCACCACAGCGCCGTCAAAGATTTTGAGAATAATATTCTAGCTGCAAGCCACACACTAACTAACTAACTGACCAACCAATCAACCAACCCTTGTGGATGCACCACTTCATCTGTCTGCGATCTTTGAGGCTTGTCGGCAACGGCTACAGTCACCAGTGTTTTAGCTATCAAGGGAAAAGATGATTCCTTCTTGTGCCAAGAGCTTCAGACACGGACTGTAGACTTCTTGAAGCGTCGGTCGGAGAACACCAACGGATTGGATGTAGCCATGGAGGACGAGATGGACACCGATTGCAGCAGTGATGCCAACAGTCTTGGCCATCGCAGTGTCTGCGTTGGGGTCACCCATCGCTTCGAAGAACGCATTGCGACTGTAGCATGTTCCGTCTGAACGTTCACCGACAACCCCAACATGCATAAGCACCAGATCCGTTTCTCCCGGGGCAAACGACAACTTTTCCAGCAATACATCACAGAATTGTTCAAGCGCCGACTGGGTTTTGGTTGTCAACTTGTCGCTTTGGAGCAACCCCAGCCATTCGCAGAAATTCTTTGTCGCTGAATGCAGCACTGCTCCGTTGGCAAGTAATTTGTCCATGATGTCTGACCACTTTGTGTTTGCCGGGATAACGGAGTTCATGTCAAGGAGCCCGACTTGGATACAGTTGTGTATGATCTCGCAGAAGCCTTGGAATCTCAATGTGCCTCGAAAAATCGACTGGACCTCTGGAATGCCGTAGAGATCAGTGTACACAAGCGAGTAGCCGTTCGGGATTTGCTCCAGCTCATATGAAGAGAAATGCGTAACAGCTTCACGATGTTTGAGGAGATCCGGCCCTGCGATGGTTTTCAGCTCCCCATTTTTCAGGAACTGTGCTGGGCGTTGTGCAGCTCGCAGCGCACCCTGTGGACTCCAACTGAACTTGTACTTGATTGGATTGTTGGCCGCAGCTGGTGCAGGCAACCCGCCACACACGGATGAGAACTCCACGACCTTGCTTCCTTCTCCTCGAACCTGGTCGATCAGCTTCATTGCTACCATGTGATCCTGGCCAACACAACGCCACACACACACACACACACACACACACACACACACACACACACACACACACACACATTGAATCTGGTATACCGCTCACGACAACCACACTACAGTACATGCAAGAAACCCACCATGCCTGGATCCAGGCCCATCTCGCACAAAATCGGAATGCCCGCTGTCACGGCTGCATCATGCAGCTGCTTCATCTCGTCCGACACGTAGCTGGCCGTCACCAGCGGCTTCTTCATCGCCACGCACACCCGGGCGATGCGTGTCTGCGCTTGCTCCGGCACCAACGCCACAACACACGCAGCCGAAGCACACAGCTGCTCAATCTCGACGATCGCATCGTCAGCAACAACATCAAGCACGCGAGGCATGAGCCTGTCCGCCACGGCTGCAGGTCCCAGTCGTTCGCACTGCTTCCTGCACAGTGCCTCAGCCTCACCAGGCACCGACGACACCACCGTGATCTTGGCATCGTGCTCATGCCGCAGCACATACGCCAGCAGCGGTCCCGCCACACGGCCCGCCCCGAAGCACACCACGTCGTCGACCATGGCGGTCGTGTCCGCTCGTGCCTTCAGGGCGCTTTGTTGAAGCTGTCTGGTTTCCCGCTTAAGTGCGCTTTCGTACTTACCGCGGATGATGGGACCTGGCCTCGTTCCATGAATGATTCGCAGTCTCCCCAACCGCGTGAAGATGACACGGCGCCACAGCACCAGCGCGGCCATGAAGGAGGCACAGTCGCCGGCACCCGCGGGGGCGCGCGGCTCGACGATCTCGGCGCAAGTGGAGAAATTGCGCGCGCAGCTTACCAGCACGGTGGGCACGCAGGTCGAGAGCGCCATCGCCGTGGCTTGCAACGACTTTGCCCGCGCCTGGGAGCGCAAGGCCTCGTCAATGGCGCGTGGGACGCCGGCGCACCAGACGGTCTTCCCGCTGTCGCTGGAGACGCCCGATGAAGACATCAGCTACGACACGTACTACAAGTGCTGTCGCCGCTTGGTGCAGTACATCAGCGAGAACATGAAGACGTGTCCCGAGTTCGTGCAGCAGATGGATCGCATCATCCTGGCGTGCCACAGCGAGGCGCCGGAGAGCGTGCTCAGCTCGGTGGTCACGAAGAGTCTGTGGTTCCACCGCTATGCGCAGGACGACGACGCAGAGGACTCGGCTGCGGAGGAGGAAAACAAGGAGAATGTGAAGATGGCGAATAGTGAGCCGGTCAAGCGCGAGCCAAGACATTCCGTCGACGAATCACCGGTTGCGGTGATTCCTCCTCGACCAAAAGGAAAGCGTGGTAGGCCTCGCAAGATTCCGCGGGAAGAAGAGCCCGCGCCGGTGGTGTCGCCGAAGCGCCCTCGGCGCGAGACGCGCAGCCGTCGGTCATTGCCAGCGGACCTGGAGCCTATGGAAGTGGAAGATGACAACGAGCAGAGCGACAATCAAGACAACAGCATGGAGCTGATTGAAGGAGAAGTCGCTGATGACAATCCATCGGCGTACGAGAAGAACGACGCTGAGGAGGAAGAATCGGCTGCGTTGGCACCAGCGAAGCCAAAGCGTGGTCGTGGCCGACCAACTCATCCGCACGTGGACGTGCGTGGCGACTATAATGCGGACGATGAGCTGCTCTCGTTCAAGGACGCAATTGGTGAGCTGTGCTTTGCTGACAAACGTACGCCCGCTCAAACCAAGTTCTTCAAGGATCGCTTGGCCAAATCGATCACCTTCGTCGACGCCCAGCTCTGCCAGCCACCTCCAGGCTTGGTGTGCTCGCGCGAGTGCCGCAAGATCCGCTCGCAGATGTGTAACCGTGACCTACCATGCAAGAACAAGATGTGTCGCATCTGGCATGATGTGGAAGCACACACGGATCGCTGTCGTAACACTCAGTGTGAGTTCCGCAATCGTGTGATGCTGCGCGAAACGATGCACAAGATTGACCGCAAGAAGATTGAGCTGCAGAAGAAGCGGGCGGAAAACCAGCGCAAGACTACGGAGCTGAACGATATCAAGAAGCAAGGCGGTGATGCGAATGAGCGGGAAGCGTACATCGAGGTCACGTTGCTCGAGAATGAGCTGGGTGAACTGGAACGTGATGTCGAGAAATGTGAGCAAGAGTTGGGAGTGCTCAAAGCAACGAAGAATGCGTTCCTTGCGTGCTTGGGCGAAATCGGGATCACGGAGGATGACGACGCGAAGGATGGCTTACCAGACTTCCATACGCACTACGTCACGAAGAAGCAGACACCCAACAAACAGCGGGGTCAGGTAGCGAAGAAAGACGATGAGGTGATCTCGTCTACGCCTACTCGTCGCAATGAGCCGCGTGGTGGACGCCGCGGAACCGGTCCGCATGGACAAGTGGCTGCTCAGATTGCCAACAACATTGTAGACGAGGAGCCAAAGCCAGGCACTCCGTACTCGTTCAGACGCACGACTCGAAGAAGTACTCAGATTTCGGCACAGCGATTTGTCGCCAGTGGCCAAGTGATTGAGATCGACGACGATGAGGAGGAGGGAGAAGAAGAAAACAGCAACAAGGAGAAGAACAATGAAAACGGCAAGGATAATGCCGATGACGAAAACGGCGACGAGCAGGAAGATGCTACGCGTGCAGATGAAAAGGCCGCGTCGGATGCGAAATCCCCTGAGCGGAAGGTGGCTGCGAAGGAGGTGAACCATGCAGAGCCTGTTGCGGCTGCAAAAGAAACGGCAGCGGCGTCGGCAAGTGCATCATCTAAGTCGAAAACCGCTGACGACGACGAAGACGAGGCCAACAGCGAAGAAGCTGAAGAGGATCCGCCATCTGCCGAACCCAAGACCTCTGCCGGTGCCAGTGCCGAGGATGGAAAGGATGGCGAAGAAGAAGAAGAGGAAAATGTTCCTCCCAAGAGGATCGTGTTGCCAGAGCGCCCTTTGTCCAAGCATGCGCTCTCCTCCGTCTTGGTGGACCCGACGGCCGCCGAGGAACGCAGCAGCGATGAAGATAAACCAGCGGCGACCGAAGCGACCACCGACACGGTTGCCACCAGTTCGCCGTCAAAGGACGCCTGAGCCTACCTGCAAGGCCCTTCAAGAAGAGCGTTGTGGTGACATATGGCGGCAAGTCTTGCGCTTTAGTTCTTTGCTTTTCCCCAATGTTAGTGTTGTCTGTGCCTTTTTACACAATTGATTACTGCCATTAATGCATTGTGTTCTTCTGGCAACAAAACCTCCCAATCACCCAGGTGGGTGGTGGGTGACGATGCGCCGACAGAGCCAGGGTGTAACCACCATAACCAAGTTACGGGTGGTGGAATCCAACCGACCAGCCAAGGGGCTCGGAATGGGTCGTTGGGTTTTTTTCCTCACGCTGAGCTGTTTGGGCAGCAACCGCCATGGCCGACCACGATGCCGCCGCGATGGCCACGGTCTCCGTCGATCTCACGAATGGAGATCACCAGCGCCAGGCAGTGTTGATGCCCGATGCAACGACACTGCGCACGAAGAAACGAGGTGGGCGGCAGAAGGATCCGATTTGGCAGGAAACGACCATTTGCGAGGACAAGACCGTGCTGTGCAATCGCTGCCACGCGGTGATCCATCGGTATGGCTGCACCAAAGTCGAGCGCGTGCGCCTGCATTTTGAGAAGCGATGCCTGCAAAGCAAGCGGCAGAAGACAGCGATGGACGGCACAGATACTGACGGCACGGCCGCCAAGATGAGGGCTTGCAGTCGCACAGATTACACGACCAAGATGGGGCTCTTCCGGCGCCGAATCGCGCGATGGCTGTTTGCGTCGGGCCAAGACTTTCACGAGATTGAGAACAAGCTGCTGGTTGATGCGCTCAGGCTCTTGCGGACCGAAGTGGCACTTCCGACCAAATTGGAGCTGGAGAACGAGCTGCTGGATGTTGAGTTCAACGCGTCGGTGAATCGCGTCAACAGAGAGCTGAGTGCCAAGACGTGCACGCTGACGGTGGAGAAGTGGCGAGATTTCCAGGGACAAGAGGTTACCAACTACGGCGCCATTGTTGACGATGGTAGGTCGTTCTTCTTGGAGTGTACGACGGCATCCGCACAGGAAACCACGTTGGATACCTTGGCTGATGACATTGAGCGAGTGATTCTCAAACACAAGCGCGCACTCTTTATTGGAATCATGGCACCAACGGCCACGGATATTACCAAGTCGCTGCGTGAGCGTGTCTTGCGCAAGACTCCGCCGACGATGTTCTTCCATGGGTGCGTGTGCCACGCATTGCGGTTGCTGATCAAGGATGTGTGCACCATCGTGCCTTGGCTCGCGGTTTTTCGTGAATCTGTCACCGAGAGTTTCAAGGTGTTGGAAGAAACAAACAAGATGCTGCAACTGCGTGACCGCTTTGCTGGACTGCTGATCACAGACGTTGGCACGATGCTCGCCGGATCGTTCTGCGATTCTCTCGAGGTGCTGCTGAAAGCTGAAAAGGAACTGATCGCAATCGTGACCAAGCGAGATTTTGTCGACTCCTTAAGCCCAGCAGAGGAGCAAGCGCGAACAAAGCGAGTCCAGGATTTCGTGCTTGGAGAGTCATTCTTTCAAGACCTTGCCAACGCGCTGACGTTGCTGAAACCTCTTCAAGCCAAGTTAATGCACTTTGAGACAGACAGTCGTGCGACCATCTCCCAGGTCTATCACTGCTACATGGAGTTGCTGGATCTGTACGCGAACATGGAGGCCATCAACAAGAAGGAGAAAGCACTGATCACGTCCTGCGTCAACGAGCGCTTTGAACTGATCTATGGAGAGGCACATGGCGTCAGTTATGTGCTGGACCCTGTGTATCTCGGCCAGAATCTGACTCCAGCCAAGGAAGAATCTGTGAACGCCTTCATCGCCAACTCGTGTGTCGGCAAACCGGACCCAGACATGATGATGCAACTGACACGGTACAAGGAAATGGTACAGCAGCTGAAGGAGTGTAATCAAGGCTACTGGGAGCTGCTCGTGTCGCGCAGCGTGCGTCCGTTGGACTTTTGGACCGAGCGGCGCCAATTCCCCGAACTTCAGAAGCTAGCCTGGCTCGTGTTCTCACTACCTGCCACCAGCACATCCGCGAGCAAGACGTTCTGTCCACAAACACAGATGGTTCACGCCAAGTTTGCCGCCCAGCTTCCTGTCCCAAAGGTGCGAAAGCTCACACACATCTACTGCAACTCGCAGATCAGCGGTGACGACAAAGACAACGACCTCTCCGCAACCGTCCTCAAAGACGTGCACACTTTACGCTATACCATCAAGCGCGACGGCAGCACTGTCGACGGCGAAGTGATTGACGTCGAGAGCCAAGCCGCGGACACGGAAGATGAAACAGTGGTGTGACCGAGTCAGTAGGTAGGCCGCGCAGTCGTATTCATCAGTTATTGTTGAGAATATTTTTTCGAAAAACACAGATATACTGGGTGTTTTACGTCGAACGGCTCTGCGTGGGTTTTTGGATATTTCGAGGGTTTGGTGTGTGCACTTCAACCACAGCAGCAGCGACCATGGCGGACGATGGCGACCACCACGACGACGACTACGGCGCCGACGACGACTTCGAGGCAGACGCCGGTGAGGATGCCCCGGCTGCTGCAGCAGCAGAGCCACAGACCAGGAATGCATTGGCAGACGAAGGCGATGATGACGGTGGAAGCGGTGAGCCACGGCGTGACGTGCACGACGCCGACGTGAAGGAGCATGAGGCGTCGCCACCAGCACCGGCGGTGAAAGGCCCATCGCGCATCGTGTTTGACAGCGACAGCGATCAGGATGAGGAAGAAGAAGAAGAAACTCAGGCGTCGGCCAAGACGGAGCAGGCTCGCAGTCAGAGAGCCAAGCCGACTCGACGGATCACGGCGCCGCTGTCTCCGACGCCGCGGGCGCTGCGAGATGACAGCGGGTGGACGTTTACGATCCACGTGCGGCGTATCCGTGGACTGCGCGTTCCAGTTGCGGCGCCGTCGCTGGTGCGACCGTCGGGCTCTGGAGCTCCAGACATCGCTGAGCTGCATGTGTTTGCGACGGTGGACAAGCAGGGCAAGCACTCACTAGGTTCGACGTGGAAGGAGGAAGCAGTCGCTACGCCACCAACGACGCAGCATCGACGTCGTAACGCACGTGATGCTGCAGTTGGCGGTCTACCGTCGCCAGGAATGGTCCGTCGCAGCGGTTTGTTGCAAGAAGCCACGTGGAAGCATCAGGACGGCGTTCTGACGTGGAAGCTGAGTCAGGATACATTCCGGCATTTGAAGGCGTACACGCCCAGACTCAAACTGCTGGTTTACGGTGTGGGCGACAACATGCGTGGTGGTGAGGTTCCAATGACGGCTTTGTCCCCAGCAAAAAGCATGTCTAAGCACACGGGGATCAAAGGTGTCGTGAGCTGCGGATGGTTTTTCCTGGACTTACGGTGCGTCGATTTGCTGGGGTGACGCCATCGTTCTAGACTGAACACGTTGCGCTGTTTTGTTGTCTAGAACACCCGATCTTCCATGGATGTGGATAAAGCTTCAGAATGCTCCGTTTGGTGGCGAAGTCCAAGTGTCAACGTCGTTCCAGATCACCACGTCGATGCCACCGCATCAGTCCACATCCTTTCGAGCGCGCACCAACAGCAAATCTGGAGTTGGCAGCTCAAAGACTGATGTAATCGATGCCCAAGAGTGCCTACAGCTCGGTACGCGCAATGGTCGGGACATCTTCATCATTTCAATTCTAATCCAAGGCTGCTACAACGTGTTACCATTGGCGAAGTCTGTACTGGCATCACATCAATCAGCTTCACGAGTTGGTTTCTGGCTCAGCTATTCGCTGTTTGGCATTGTCGTCCAGACAGACGTGTTCTACAACCTCCGCGATGCCGATTTTCCACCGATCCGCGACTTTTTTCGCGTTCGCAGCTGCATTGAAGATGTTCAAGACTTCATTCAAACCCAGCAATCTGTCTCTGTGTACTTGTGTACCGACAACATGGTTTTAGCTGACGTGGAGCTTCCACTATCCGCATTTCTGCGGAGCCCTGTCCTCCGGGAAGGCAGTACCAGCGATGATGAAACGACGGTGGAAGGAACGTATTTATTTGCCAGCAATCCAAACTCGCAGCTTGCGGCTAGTGTCTCGTTGAGAGCGATTTGGGCAACTTCCGCTACCACCGACGAGCAGCCTGTTGCTGCGGCTGAATTGCCACGGCAGGCTGCAGAGGTCACTGTTGGTCCATCTGTCTCGGATGAAGCACCAGTTCCTGAGGTCACAAGTCCAAGCGACGATGTCCAAGTCGCTGTCGATCAGATTACGGTGTCAAAGGCCGTGCTTGCATCATTGGCAGGCGATGAGTTGTATGCTGAGCTTTGTGTCGGAGCCCAAGTCCATCGCTCCCGGGTGCACTGGTGTGCTTTCACCCACGACAAGGCCCTCGGGTACCTCGAGAGAGGAAGTACAAGTTTTATTTGCAAACGCGATGAACTATCCCGTGTGATGCTGGCTGTACGCTTGTTTCGAGCCGATTGTGACGACGCATTCGTGAAATCCGTCGATACTACAATGGATTTTGAAGCTGAATGTGGGCAATCACTTGGTCTCATCGTGCCAGCATTTTCAAGCAGTGTCATCGGCGAGTGCTCCATTCGATGTAGAGGGCCCGGGTATCCAAGTTTGCCTGCTTCATTTTTCAAGCATGCATCAGATCGCGATGGGCGAATGTATCGAGTCTTTTGCCATTTCAAAGAAGTGCGTGACTTGAAGACAAGCGGTCCTTGTGTTGTGACGTTCAACAATCCGTTCACAGGGCTTGGAAGAGGTTAGTGCTGCATCGTCACAATGTGTTCTCTAGTCAACTGAGATTGACGCCATGATGAAGTTTCCAGCGATGTGTTTACCGCAGCAGAAAAGAAGGGAAGCGTGCGAGTTCCCAATGCGTATTGCTCATTCGTTGTGGTTGCATCTCCCGAGGATTTCGAAAATCTCATGCAGCACCAACTCGTCATGAAGCTCATTCGATCTAAATCGCCAGCGTACGTGAGGACTCCCTGGAAAGCAGGATTAGCGTCTCTCACACTGTCTTGCGATAGGTTGCACGAAGAAGTTGGTGCTGCAGTTTTCAGTTTGCAGTATTTGTTTTTGTCCCAGCAAACTCACCGGTGTGCAGAGGACTCATGTGGCGAAATTTTTCGATCTGAAACAAGCGCAATGAAACACTGGCACGACATGCATTCATCGACCGCTGCTAGTTCATTGCCGGCTGTGCATCCATTCAAGAGCTGCTCGCTGTCCATTTCCATAATGTCTGATGCGCAATCCGGTGTGGTCGATCGGATTGGCTTTGTTCAACTTGATGCGTGTGTGGAAGATTGTGGTTTGGTCACGTCCGACAGATCATCCCAGAGGTAAGAAACTCAGAATTTTAATTGTCTGAGTCTGTAGCTTATGTGCGTAACCATAATACTCGCGCAGCGTTATTCCTGAAAGTTTCCCGGAAGCTGTGTCGATGCCATATTCACGAGCCCACAAAAATCTTTCCAACTCAAATGAGCAGCACGTTAAAGTCGAGGACAAAGTAAACAGCATTTTGGACGCAATGGTTCTCGCTGAAAGCGATTCGCCAAAAGTAGTCAATCGTACAATTGTCAGCAAGATCGGCACAGAAGACGAAGCAACTGACGCTCAAGTTCAGAAGCAACTCCAAGACATTGAACTAGCTAAGTTGGCATTTCTCGAAGAGAAGAACGCATGGAAACAAGAACAGAAGCTCTTTCAGATGCGATGGAGACGAAAACTGGCAGAAATGGAGAAAGCGCGGATGGATGAATTGGAGGATGAGTGGGCTCGCAGAGAAGAGGAACGCAGCGGGTTGCTGAAGCAGGCACAGCTCGAGTATCAGGACCTGGAGCAGAAGCTGCGACTGTCATTGCAAGATGTCGAAGCTCGAGAGCGCAAGCTCATCGCCGCTGAGGCAGCATTTCAACGCGATCGGCGCGTCTTCACCGAGGAAACCGAGCTGGCCAAGAGGCGCCAACAGACCGAGCATGCGCACGCAATGCTTCTTGCTAAGAAAAACATGGAATCACTCGAGCAGCGCGCTCGAACACTCGAAGAGCAGCTCATGCATGCGGAGCGCCGGACGAAGCAGGTGGAGGCAGACTTCGCTGATTATCGCATGCAACAGAGAAAAGTACCTGAAGCACGATTACGCGAAGAGATTGCGAGTCTGAAAGGTCAGCTCGTTGAGCTGGAGAGACAAAAAGTAGTTGTAGAGAAAGAGCGAGACCAAGCAGAAGCCAAAGCGGCGAATTTGAAGCTGCAATTGGATCAGGCAATCGATCGACTGCGAGCAGAAAAGAAGAAATACGAAGCACGCTCCGCAGAGGAACTGGAAAAGCTCCGACTCAAGTATGTTGCGCGCGAAGAGAAGTACGTGCTGGATGGTGACCGCGAAGAATTGCGCGCAATCAAGCGACAGCTTGACGAACTTCGCCGCGTCAGTCTTGATAGGAAACGAATGCAACCTTCAACACATCATTCGGTTTCGAAATCTAGCGCGACCCGAACCTCGATGAATGGGCGGAGAACGAGTCCAGTGGCCCGTCGCGACATCTCTGGTGTCAGGTCTCAAGGTGGTCGGCGAGATAGGAACTCGCTTGTGGAGAGATTGAACGATGGGGGTGCTCGAAGCAATGAAGAGTTTGGAGATGAAAGCGGTTCAGTGTTGGAGGAAGACCACGATTGGAACGACCCGAGCTCTGATGAAGAAAATGCTGAGCCAGTGGTTGCGATAAACCAGCCGAGTGGAGACCACAGCAGCACAGAGCTGAAACGATTGGAACGGGAGCGACATCTGCTACTGAGCAGCGGTGCATACACTGAAGATAGCGCTCTTGTCCGCGAACTCGATCGTCTTATATTGCTTTCGAATGAACGGAGTCAACGAGTACAACTGTAAAGCTAGAACTAACTCCCAAAATCGAATGCAATACACATGTTAGCCGCTTGTCTGATTCTTGAGTACCTCGAAGGCTTGATTCAGGACTGTGAATAGCTCCTTCGCTTCCAGTTGCTCAGGAATTGTTGCGTTTCGCAGTTTATCTGGGTGGATCACACGAATGATGTTGCTGTGCATAGCCACATAGACAATGAGTATGGTTCACACGCAACACTACGAAATTGCACGCACCGATAAGCTTTTTTGAGGGTATCGTTGTCTGGTGACTGCACAACCATCAGCTGGCACTTCTGCAGTGCTTCGTTGGTGGTTATCTGGTCGAGTGTCAGAATCATATGCAGGAATTCCTTGCCGTATGCCCACATTTCGACTCGGCGATGGATCTCGCCCCGCACGGCATCTGCTTCTTCAGCTTCTCGCTTCTTCATCATCTGCAGGTCGTGCCGTTCCCGAAGCCTTGCTTGCTGTCTTGCATATAATTCTGCATCAGCTTCAGTGGGCTGCGGTGGTAGAGGTGGTGGATATGACTGCTCGTCATCGCTTGCATCGTCGTCATGATCACTTAAATCGCTACCAGAACTGGACGTATCTACTTTGCGAGAACCGCGACGTTGAGGGTCATCCACCTCGTCGTCTCGAGTGCCCGAAGAGCTTTGTTGTTGTTGCTGCTGCTGTCGTTGGATCTGTTCTTGCTGTTGCTTGTGTAGTTGCTGTTTCATTTGTGAGACACGAACAGTCTTCATACTTGAAGGACGTCTCTTACGCCGCTGATGTTGCTGCTTTTTCTTTCGTTCTCGTTCTTCTTGTGCTAACTTCTCCCACTCTTTCTCGTATTCTGCTTGCTGCTTATTCTCCGCATTTTCTTCTTGCTCCTTCTTCTTCTGTTTAAGCAGTCGCCGCCGTGCGCGTTCTTCCATGTATGCATTCATGCGACTGGCATAAGATGAAGAACCAGCAGCATCGTCTGCGTCGCCATCAGCACTTCGGCTCTTGTCCCGAGTCTTGCGCGTTCGAGATGACGATGCCGTGTGGCCTAAATCTTCCGTGTCGTGACGACGGCGCCGAGTTTTGGTTTTGCTTTGTTCATCATCTGAGCTGGAACTCGAATCAGATGACGACCGTGCACTTTCAGCCAACTTTGACGGCCGCCGCGGCACCGAAGACTCACGTTTTGTTGGCTTTTTCTTTGTCTCTGCATCTGACCGAGACTCTGAATCCGATGAAGATACTGCAGACTGTCGTGGGTTTGCTTCTGTCTTCGATGAACTCAACGAGGTTTTTATAGTCGTATGCGCACGTGCCTTCGTATCCGTCTTGGATTTGGAGGCAGTATCGGATGACGCGCTGACGTGCGCTTTTTCGTCTTCGCTGTCACTTGATTCACTTGAATCTGCGTCGTCACTGTCAACCATTGGTTCAGGTGGAGGCACCACAACGTGGCCGGTTGGTTCTGAAGGAAGAGGTGGCACAATCGATGCGATAGGTGGCAGAGGTGGGGGCTCGTCATGTTCTTCCTCATCTGAAGAATCAGACGACTCGCTGCTTTCACTTCCCAGGATACTGTCACTGGACTCGTCATAGGTCGATGGCGGCTTCGCAACGTACATCCGCGGCCTTTCGTTCAACACTGCTGGTGCGCTTGATGCCACAGAAGTCACCGAGCCGGCGCTTGCTGGTGCTTTGTCCTCGTTTTTTGTTGTCGAATTTCCTCGGGTGAATCGGATTGAAATCTTTTCAAAAAAGTTCACCGATGAAGTGCGGGAAGGTGCCTTCGTGGGCTCGCCACTGCTGGATGTAGGAGCACTTGCTGCCTCAACCTCAGCCTCAGCCGCCGAAGCAGCAGATACGCCCTCGTGTTCTTCTGGAGCACTCTCTGTAGCGTCGTCTTCCTCTCGTGTGTTGGTCTGGGGTGCAGCTTGCGATAAATCGACCAGACTCACAGGCGCAGGAGGTGCCGCAGGCGGCTGATGAGCGAATAGCGGGGACTCGGACGGATAGAAATCAAAGTTGGACAGGTCAGCACTTGCGATGCTGCTTCTGCTTGATGGACTTAGCTCTGCACGCTGTGATGTATCCACGAACAATGGGGCCGTCTCCACCGATGTTCCACCCTGCACTGATAGCGCACTCATCTGCTTCTTGAGGTAACGCTTTTCGTTTTGCTCCTTCTGCAGCTGGAAGCGGAGGCCGCGACCGATCGCTTCGGCGTCTTCAGTGCGCTTGAGCAGAATTTGGTACTCGGTACTGTCCTTCACTCGTCCCGCTTCACCATCCAGCTCATCCTGAAGGCGACGAGCTCGCTCCTCCAAATCGTTGTTGTGGCTGGTCAGCTCCAAGAGTTTTCGCTCGTATTCGTCGACCAGCTGCTGTCGCTCTACAGCAAACTCTTTCGCTCCAGCTTTCTGAGCCGCCTCAAACTGCTGTTGTCGTTCCAGCGCGTCTCGCGCGTTCGCTGCATGCGCAGCCGCCAGATCCGCAGTCAGCTTCGTGACAGTCTCGTTCAGCGCGTTGATCTGGCTTTCCGCTTGCTCCGTCAAGCGAGCCATCTTCTCACTCGCCTTCATCAACTGCTTGTTGCGCTTCTCAATGATGCGCTGGCACTCGTCCATGCGGATGCTGGCCACGTCTTTCTCACGCGACTCCTGCGCCAGCTTGGCTTCTGTCTCCCTCAGCTGCAGCTGCGTCCTCTCCAGCTCCGCGCGCAGATTCTCCATCTCGCTCTTGCGCTCTTGCTGCCGGATCTTGACGCGTTGCCGAAAGTTCTCGAGCGAATCCGTGTCATCGTCGTGCTCAAACAGCCCTTTCCGCTCCGTCCCCGTGCTATCTCTCTTGTCAACCACCAGCGACGCGCCATTGGACGAACTGGACGCCAGGCGCAACCGCGCGTGGTGCGTCTCAGTCAGGCCACCACCGCCTGCGTTCTGCTGTGGCTCGGAGCCACGCCGCCCGCCATCAGCGCCATCGTCATCCGACTCCGAGTCAGCAAATAAGCTGTTCCGTCCGCGACGGTCCCGCGAAGAGAAGCTCTGGCTGGTCTTGAGCGACGGCTTGATCGGGCCGTCACTGGAGGCATCTACAGCGCCACAGCACATCACAAAACAACACAACACACAGCGCATGACGGACGATGAGTCAGTGTTCCAGCGCGATTCCCAGGCAGCAGCAGAACATAAGACACACACACACACACAGTGCCTCGGGCGCAGATCCGTCAACACACATTGCGAATGGCCTGTGCGCGCTTACGGCTGGTGCGGTGGCCTCACCTCCAGTGGAGCTCGAGAAGAACGTCCGGCGCATTGGTTCCGCCCGATGCTTCAATAGCTCTGCTTCGGGCGATCGGGGTCGGGCCGGGCTAGCACCAGTTAACTGCGTGTTGACGATCACTTTGAAGAGGGAGCAGAGCAGTGAAGTGCGTGGTTCAGAGTTGAGGGATGGTTCGTGTTTAGCACTGTTCGATGATTGCACAAAGGCACGCGTCAATTAATTGTAGCGGGCAAACTCGAGTGATTGGGTCCTCGTGACTCGCGCGTTTGCCGCCTGGAAGAGCGACGACGGCATCTGCGGATCCGCGCGCCCAACCACGCACTCTCCACCAGTCCTTTCGCCACACACACACACACATGACACGTGAGCGCACCACCAACGCAATGGCTGCGGAGAAGAAGAACGCTGCGCCGCCGGCGGCATCGCCAGATTCCACGGACGACCTCCAGCACACGCTCAAGAAGGCGCGAGTGGCTGTGCACGCCGTGTGCGACGAGTCCATCAAGGCCAACTTTGCCCAAGGCCTGTTTGACGACGCCAACGTCAAGCAGCTGGCGGCCGCGTACGAGAAGTCGGGACCGTACTTGCACACGTGCATCCCGGCGCTGGTGGACCCAACGCTGCTGCGCGCCGTGCGCACGGAGATCGAGCAGCACTTGGTGTTCACCGAGAAGGAGACGGACATCTACAAGGTGCTGCAGACCGGCGACCTGGCCAACATCGATGGCTTGCCCGAGGAAGAGCGCTCCAAGCTCGCCAACCTGCACCGCCTGCGCAATGCGCTCTACTCCAAGACCTTCCGTGACTTCGTGTCGGCCGTCACAGACTGTGGTGACCTGTCGTGCTCCAAGCAGGACCTGTCGATCAACAGCTACACGCGCGGCTCGCATCTGCTCAACCACGACGACGTCATCGGCACGCGCCGTGTGTCGTACATCCTGTACTTGCCAGATCCACAGGAATGGGACCCAAAGTTCGGTGGTGCGCTTGAGCTCTACCCGTGCGTGTCCAAGGGCACGCCAGACGTCGCGCCAACGCTTGTGCTGCCACCAAAGTGGAACCAGTTTGTGATGTTCACGGTCCAGCCAGGTTACTCGTTCCACAGCGTGCAGGAAGTGATTGCGCCACACGATCGTCTCTCCATTTCGGGTTGGTTCCACATCCCAGAAGAAGGCGAGCCAGGCTACGTCGCTGATGCCAGCAACCCGGATGCTGCGCCGGCGTCGCTCGCTCAGCTGGAAGACGACACCAAAGATGTCGAATATCCATTCGATGAAGTGTCTGCGGAGACGGAAGACCTGACCGACGCGGACCGACAGTACCTTGGCGAGTTCATGAACGCCGAATACTTCAAGGAGTCCAACCTGGAGGCGATCAACGAAAAGTTTGGCACGGACTCGACGATCCAGTTGGTCCAGTTCCTCAAGGACGAGTATGCTGCCTTGCTTCGTCCGATGTTTGAGGCTGCCGATGAGCGCGATGGTCTCGCTGGCGGCAAGGCGCCATTGGAACACGGTGCTGGTGTGCTGCCAGGTTGGATCGTGCAGGGCTCGCCTGTCAAGCAGCGCTTCATGCGCGTGACTGAAGAGCCACAGGAGAACGAGCCACAAGAAGTGACCAAGCTCCGCGAACTCCAAAACTTCTTCAAGTCGGCGCAGTTCCGCAAGTGGACGTACCAGGTGTCGGGTCTCGCTAGCACGCACCAGCGCGCTCGTGCCCGTCGCTTCCGCCCAGGCCTCGATTACACGCTCGCGACGTACTCGAACGTCTCGACGGTGCTGGATGTGACGCTGTGCATGACGCCTCCACACGAGTGCTGGGCGGAAGGCGAGCGCGGCGGCTACGAGTGCTACATCGCCACCGATGAAGAGAACGACGATCCAGCCGTGTACCGAGCTGCTGGAAACGACTCGGACACACTCCTTGCGACCCAGGCAGGCTGGAACGTGCTCACCATGGTCATGCGTGACCAAGGCGTGATGCGCTTCGTCAAGTATGTGTCGGCACTGGCCAACGGCTCGCGATGGGACACCACCCTCGAGTACCTTGTTGCGAACGACGAAGAGGAAGCCGCCGCCGACGACGACAACAACGCGCAGTGAAGATCATAAATCGTCCTGTGACATCACCGGCGTGCGTTGTTCCTCCACCACCACCTCATTTTTAATATCTGACGAGATCGCTCGTTGTGCAAATGCAGATTTTCTTTTTGTCGAACCAAACTCACGGCTACCTATGATGCTCTTCTTGCGTAGTAGTAGACAGTGGCATGCAGCCCAACATCTCTCACTCGACGCTTAATGATACGCTCGACTGCGTACCAGTTGAACTGAGGAGTGCCGTAGCCGATACGAGGCATGTGGATGCTCGCGTTCAATTCCAATGCTCGTTTGCCCAATGCCCGCAACGCGTTGTCCAATGCGTTCATGCGAAATGTCGATGATTTACCGTCGCGAACGACGACGCCGTTGACCGTTCGAGTCTTCTTGGACTTGGATCGAGCTTGGAATCCCTGTACGACAAGTAGGCAGACGTATGTGGGGATCGAGTCGATACTCGCCTCTACTGGGATTAGATGTGCTTGACCCAGCTTTAAGTCGCCGTTGCGTGCTGCAGCTTCGTACTGTCGCTGGGGTTGACGTGACAGGTTTGACAGGCTCCTGAAGAATCCGCGGTCACACCAGACCCCGCTGTTATCCACGCAATGCACGATGATGCATGCATCGTAACCGAGGGAGCCAACCGGTGGTCTGCTGGCATCTCCTGCCTTGAAATACAGTCGGTTCGTGCTTGAGAAATCCACCGTGGACGAAGTTGAGTCATCAGCAGCATCGTCGTCAATGGCATACGACTCGTATTTGTTCTTCTTCCACATTTCCAGTTTCTTGGCGAGGTTCGCTGCACGACGCGCTTCACGTTGTTCTGCGCGTTCCTTTTCATCGGCAATCGCTTGCTCTTCGTCAACGCTGTCCTCGGAGACGCTGTTGTCGTCTGCGTATCGCGGTCGACGATTTCCGCTCAATCTCGTTCGGGTTGAGCCACCAAGAGCTTTTTTGGCAAGTTGTTGCAACATCTTTTCGTCGTCATTGCGTTGATCTGACTTGGAATAGTCTTCTCCTTCAAAGAAATACATGTTGTCTTCGGCGACGTCACCACCAGCAGCTTCCAGTTCGTCAGTGACTTTGTCGACTCCGGGCGCCGTGACTGCATGCCTCGCCAGCATTCGCGTGATGTGGTCGTCTTCCATGGGCTTGGTGAGATCGACCCCGTCATCCCCATTATCATCCAGCAATTTATGCAATCCGAACTGGATCAAATCCACCAAGCTGCCATCATCGTTGTTGTCATCTTCGTTCTCATCAGCATCATCAGATTGACGCGCGCAGTTGCGAATTTTGTCAGCCATTTTGATTTTCCGTAGGGAACGTCGGTAAATGATCTCCTCCACAGTGTTGGCGCACATGAACTTGATCACGTGGATGGGCTTGGTTTGACCAAGACGGTAAGCTCGTGCAACCGCTTGCAGGTCAGCCTGAGGGTTGAAATCAGAATCCATAAAGATCACTGTGTCGGCACGCTGAAGATTGAGCCCTACTCCCCCGGACCGAGTGCTGATCAGGAACACAAACGTTTCGGGACTTTGGCGAAAACGTTCGATTGCTTGCCAGCGTTCTTTTCCTCTAATAGAGCCGTCGATTCGTTCATATGAGAACCCTTCGAACGTGAGGTAGTCTTGGACAATGTCGAGATACGCCGTCGATTGACTGAACAAAAGCACGCAATGGCCTTCGTCGCGCAATCGCGGCAAGATGTTGTGTAGCAGGTAGAGTTTTCCACTGTTCTCGTACAAATGAGATCCTTCACAAAACGGTTCCGGTTCAGCACCAGGAAACATGTACGGGTGATTGCATGCCTTGCGTAACTGAGGCAGCACGTTGATCAGCGTGACCCTAGCGAGCACGCTTCATTAGCACAAAGTCCATGGAAGCTGACACACGGACAGATGAAATAACCAAGACTTACTGGGAACCGCGACCGCTTCGCGCCTGGTTGATGACATCGCTGTTGCGGGCCACAATTTCCTTGTAGTACTCGCGCTGCATCGGGGACATTGGAGCGTGGACAACGGTTTCCGATATTGGTGGCAGCGTGAACGCATTGTTCACGTCTTGCACAGTACGCAGGAGAAGCAGCGGTGACAAGATCTGCGTCATCATTTCTTCTGCTTTGAGCATGCGCTCAGACTTGGTCGCATTCGCGTCGCCCTTGTTCAGTGAGATCTGCTGAGCTTTGGCAGAGAAAACGTCGCTGAAAACGTCCTCAAATGCCTTGCGGTCCGTGAAGATGTCAGGATTCAGCAATGCCAGTAGTGCGTGCAGTTCTTGCAGCGAATTTTGGATGGGCGTGCCAGTCAGCGCCACCTTTCGGACCTTGGTAAAGTCAGCGGCCATGATGCCGTACAGCTTGCCCTTCGGGTTCTTGAGGCGATGACCTTCATCGAGCACCATTACATTCCAATAGATACTTTTGAAGAAAGCAACATCAAACATGAGCATCTCATACGACGTCACGACAACGGCCGGCTGATCAACACAGCACTGTCAGATCCCGCAATGCGATGTCCAATGCAACGGCTCACGTTACCTTGTCGTCTGCCACGGCAGCAATCGCTTCCTTCGTAGTCTTGCGGTCTTTCTTCTGCTCCGCGAACATGAACACATCAATGCTCGGAGCAAAGCGCGCGAACTGTTCGGTCCAGTTGGGCAACACACTCAGCGGCGCCACCACCAAGAAACACCGCGGATCAAGCTTCGGCTGCGTGCGTGGCTGAGCCGCAATCAGCGACGCTAGGAACGAAATGACTTGCAGTGTCTTGCCGAGTCCCATTTCATCGCCCAGGATCGTGTTCAGCCCCTGGTGAAAGCGCTCGAGCAACCAGCGCACGCCGACGAGCTGGTAGTCGTGCAGTTTGACGTTGTCCAGGATGTCGGACGGCGGATCGAACTGGGCCCATGGCGTGCTTCCCGCCGACGATGCAACGCGCTGGTCCAGCTTGCGGATACACGCCTGCACGTGGTTCATTGCGGATGCGCTTGGGCGTGTGCTTGGTGTGTGTATCAATGGCAATGCGCCAACTGCAACAACTCAGGCTCCACATTCGCGCCAGACGCCATGTTCGTGTGGCGCTGCCGCCAACCTGTGGATTGTGACGTCCGTTTCTGCACACGTCGCAGATCACTGGATTGGCCAAATATGGCGCTATTTTTAGCCAATCAGAGGGCAGTAGTGACTTGGCAGGTGTTGGCGAAAGGCGCGAAGTCCACGGAAGCACCAAATGCTGCTGCGGAACGTGGCCACGCGCGCGGTGCGCCAAGCACGTGCTGGGCGTTGTTTGCCGCAACGAAGCATGGCCACAGAAGCACAGAACCAGCGACGCAAAGTCATCGCGTATTCGGTTGGAAACGTGGAGTACGAGACGGCCTGGGACTGGCAGAAGCGGCTCATTCAGCAACGCATTCATGCAGCCAAGCAGGGCGCGCCGTTGGACCATGACGCTGTGCTGCTGCTGGAGCATCCAAGCGTGTACACGCTTGGGCGTGGAGCCACGATGAGCAACGTCAAGTTTGATCCCGAAAAGGACGATTGCAAGCTCATTCGCGTCGACCGTGGCGGGGAAGTGACGTACCACGGTCCGGGGCAGCTCGTGGTGTATCCCATTCTGGATCTCAATTTCCACAAGAAGGATCTGCATTGGTACTTGCGCCAAGTGGAAGAAGTGGTGATCCAGACCCTCGCGCGCTTCGACATCAAGGGTGAGCGCGTTGACGGGTTGACGGGCGTGTGGGTGAATGACGAGTCGTCCGGTGTGAGCGAAATGAAGAAGATTGCCGCCGTGGGAACGCATGCGACCAAGTGGATCACGATGCACGGGTTTGCGCTTAACGTGACGACGGATCTGCGTGCGTTCGAGTGCATCATCCCATGTGGCATCGACGATCGCGCTGTTACGAGCATCGAACTCTTGCGCAGCGGAGCGACGTTCGAAAGCGTGGAAGCCGCAGCATGTGAAGCCTTGCAGGAGGTGTTTGGCGTGGATATGATCACTCGTAAATGCAAGGACCCGTTTGTGCTATAGTGCTGCTGCAGTGACTGGGAAAATTCGATTCTGCTGTCATGTATCTCCTCCACTTTGACCGTAGACTCAAACGGGTGACCACGGTGCGTTCACAATTGCTCGGCGCTTTGCTGGCTGGCAATCTGCTCCAGCTGTTTTGCCACGAATGCCACGATGTCGTTCACAGCGGCAAGTCCTCCATTGCCTAGCAAGCAAACAGCGTCAATATTGTTGGTGGAGGCACAACAATACGCCAGGTCATCAGTTCGGAACGCACCAATGACACCGCAAGCGAGTTTCTTAGACACGGGTGGAATCATATGATAGCCGAGATCTGACAACGCCTGAAGGTGCTTCGCCGTGATCGGGTGATCCCACATGTCTGTATTCATTGCCGGTGCGAATATCAATGGCTTCTTGACGTTCCATGCACGAGCAGTGCACGTCTGACAGGTCGTGTTCGAAGTCAGAGCCAGCCACCACGAAGCTCTGAAGCAGTGACGACGAGCTTACCAGCAAATTGTCGGACAAGCCATTCGCCAACTTGGCGAGGCTGTTGGCAGAAAGCGGTGCCACCAGCATCACGTCCGCCCAGTCTTTCAGCTGCGTGTCACCACGTCAAGCCCCTTCTTCATCCACACCAACAGCTTCAGCTCGAATGACCAACCTCAATGTGCACAACGCGATCACCGACGACGTTCCACACCTTCCACTCGTCTTCATCACGCAGCACTTGGATACAGGGCCCTGCCGCTTCGAAGCACGCCCATGCCTGTCCATTGTATTCCTTGGCACGACCGAAGAAGAAGTCGGCCGACTGGCTCAGCACCACGCGCACCTGCCAGGGCGGTCATCAGCAAAACCTCAACGACATGCAATAGACCTCCGTATCAACACCTCAGCAATCTCAAGGAGTCGCACAGCCAGCTCCGGCACCTTGACTGTCGCCACGCTGCCGGTCGCACACAGCAGCACCCTGGGCTTGCGCGTCATTAAAACACTCAAAAATATCACTTCCACCTCGCCGTGTCAAAATTAATATTCGTACTTAGTACGAGCACATGCTGTACTTTCCTAGACGGCGCCAATTGCCTGACGGCGCCGAGCGCAAAGGCGATGCCAATGGCGCTGTCGGAGGCGACCAAGGCGTCGCTGTTGAAGGCCACGCAGGCACGCGGGCGCGCCGCAAAGACGCTGGAAGATTTTATCAGCGCCGTAGATGTGACCACCGTAAGCGAAGCGGCTGCTGACGCGTGCTTCCTCCAGGCACTCGTGCCAAAGGTGAGCAATGGCGCTCGAGCTCAGCCAGCGACCAAGCGCAAGAAACCGAGCGCAGGCGAAGTGAAGGCGATGAAAGAGCTGGGCATTGTGGCGGCGAAAGTGGCGCAGGCAGTCATCCGAACGTATGCCGCGGTGGCAGCGGCGGATCGTGAGAGTACGTGGAGCGAGCGAAGGAACGGGTGGAGCGATGGCATTGACAACCGAATGTGCGGTGGTAGGCGATGACGTGGCGACGGCAATGCGTTTGGCATCGATCGCGCTACTGGTGGTGTGGAATAGCGAAAACGTCGTGCGCGTTGGTGAGCTTGTGCTGGAGAACATGCTCTACCAGGTTGCCAAACAATTTGCGGAAATGGACAAGGTAGAGTGCCTGCGATTTGTTTGGGTTGATGCTGGTCCGCGCTGTGTGTCTGAGAATGCTTGTTGCGGCTTTTTTTCATAATTAGTGCAAGCTCGAATGTCTCTGTGTATTGGCAAGCTTGCATGTGCGCCTTTGGGACTACCACCGCCAGCTGGCCAAAGACAAGATTCGTTCCGCTTTTGCCTCGCAGAAACACGAGCAGCTGGCTCTGGATGCTGCAACAACCAAGACGCTTTGTGAATTACCATTGCCATCGCCCATTCACTCCTCGCAGTTTGCTCGACTTGTGATGGGATACGTCCACGTCACGGCCAAGTTACTACAGGATGCCAAGCACTTTCAGGTCAGCTATGGCGGTCTCGTTCGTTGTGTTTACGGTTGTCCTCACTGTGATCCTCGTGACGGAAACCAACTCAGTGCGTCTTGGACATCACCTCCAACTCGTGTACCAAGTGGATTGACTACCTGGCGTCGTTCCCGGATACGGATGCGAAGTCGATTTCCATTCACTACGACCGCGCATTCCGCCTCTTGTGGAAGTGTGCATCGCAAATGGAGACAGAGCAACCACCGATGGTGTCCGAGTCGCTCGAGTTTCGATCAGCTGCTGTTGCTTGTATGCTTAAATGCTCCAATTACTCTCCAACATACATCATCCAGCAGGTCTGTGACGCTTGACGTGAGATTGGATTCATCTCCATTTGACGAGAATCTACTAAATATTTTTGCAGGTGCACCGCGTTGGTGTACAGCACGAGCGCAAGACATCAAAGGAGCCGAAAGATCAACAACAAGTTGCAAACTTCTACCTTCGCTCAGCTAATACGCTGTCACCGTTCGTCAAAAAGGTCAGTTACCCAAATGTCCGTGTATGAAGCCGCGGGTTCACGATCGTGATCATATGCATGCTTGCAGCCAACCGATCTTGACATGGCTCGACTGCTATGGCTCGAGCATTTCGCTGGTGTATGCGGTGACAGTAACTTGCGCGTAGAGCAAGTACTTGTGATCGAATCGATGATTGCAGCTGTGCCCTCCAGTTCCAGCTCATCCTTGGTCAATTTCTGCTGTCGCTTGCTGCTTGCGATGGTGTGCATTGAGCTGTCGACCACCGACGTTATTTGCTCCAATTGGAAACAAACAATCAAGTCAAACCCATGCTTCGGTGACAGCGATGGACACATTGGCGTGTTTTTCGGAAAGCTCACGGCCAAGACGAAACTCCGACAATTTTTTGTTCAGCAAGTTTCAGAGTGCTTGCCATCAGATCCGGTAGTGGCGGACAGCAATGATGTCACCCATGGCCCTCTGCTACAGTTTGCGAGTCGCATCATCTCCAGAGCAACGACGAAGCTGTACAATTCGCTGGTAAATGCAACCACCAAGACGACGTTTGCATGTTCTGATTTAGAGCCAAGGTATGTGTATCATATCTAGTTTCATGCTGTGACGCTGTTCTAAAATGCCTGAGGGTGAGTTTTTGCAGAATGTACACCATCGCCCTGTCGGTTCAGCTCCTTCGTGACCGTTGCCCGAGTGAGCAAACATCCCAGTTCACCGCGTTGCTGATACGAGCGATTCGTATGAGTGTCAGTCTGGAATCACATGCACGACAGGATCGTACACAACAACTCGCCCAGATACTTCAGACGGCTCGGAAAGTGATGAAGCGAATGAGTTCCGAAGACATGGTTCGTGCACTTCCTGAGATCAAAATCATTTGGAGAGATGCTTACGCTGTTGGAGGTCGACTATTCAAGCAAAGCAACTTCAAGTGCGCTCGTGAATTGTTTCAAGAAGTCTATAGCTTTGGGGTTGATGCACGAGACCAAGTTATGAACAAGCTTGAAGCATTAGAATTGAACGAGTTCGACCGCAGCCTTCGACTTGACTCTGTTTGCTCCTTATTGTCCACATGTTTCAAGGAAGACAGTCTGTTCTCAGAATCCTGCCATTTTGCTTCTCAAGCTGTGGTTTACTCCTCATTATCAACCGATACATTCCCTGCGACAGAAGTCACCAGGCTCGCTCAAGCTTGCCTCGAGTGCTGTGTCGAGACATGGTCGGACAGCCCCAGCGGCGATGAAGCGTTTCTTAATCAAGCGATGGAAGTGCTCCAGGCAAATCGCGTCCCTTCGGCCAAGGTTTCTTGGATTCTGCTCTCCATCCAGAAACACGCACAACACGCGTCAGAAAGGCAGCTCGAAGAAATACGAACCGGAAAACTTGTGAAGGATTTGCCGTCGGCGCGAAAGAGGTTGCAACAGTACTCAAAGCTCGAGAAAGCCGTTTGGCATGCCCTGATGAAATTCAATCATATATCGAAGACTCAACTTAGCACGTGGACCTCAATAATCGACGCCATCGCCCTCAGACACCAAAGTTTGGCAGAATTTTACGAATCCGGTGACACGAACGCGTACGTAGCGACCATGATGCAAGCATTCAACGTTTTGACAAATGCTGCAAAGAGATATAAAGAAGCAAGTCTGTTCGAGGAAGGAGTTGTCAAGGGTTGGCGTTGCGTTATCGCATTGGAGTTGCTGCATCATCTGGACTACGCGACTACGATTGATGAAAGGGTATCAAAATTGCCTCCACATGTTTCGAAAACTGATGCGTTGCGAGATGTCGAAGAAGCTATACAGAACATTGATGCATCATCGAAATCTGGAGATCGTGCTCATATTGTCAGCCGTGCGATGGCAGTGACGTGCTTGGAGGCCATGTGTAGCTCTTTGGTGATGATATCGAGTGAGTCATGGGAGACAGAAGCCAGGATAATACTTCAGCAACTTCGTCTTGATCAATGGGCAGCAACGAATGCTGAGTCAACACCACCACCGACTTTTTTGTATCTGAGCCCAGTCATTTCCCAATTCGATGGAGGAAGAGGCACCTCGCGCTCTGGTCTTGAAACTCTCGATGACAGAATCGCCAAAGCTGTTGCATGTACGTTGGAAGGACTTTTCGATCAAGCGGTCACGCACTTAAGTGAGTCGCTGTGCGAAATGCATGCTCTTCGCGAAGGAAATGCTGCTCGCCGGGGTAAAGCCGTTTCATCCAAAGCACTGGGAATGCGCGAGCTTTTGGTACATTTGGTATTGGCTGAAATCCATTTCCAGCAAGGACGTACTCGACTTGCCATTCGTGTGGCGAAGTCGGCGTTGTCTATGTGCTGGAAGCTATCGAGAAAGTACGCGTATACGGCAATCAAGAATGCACACACGGTAGTAGACGCAAGACTTCCAGATGAAGTGAAGAAATACTCAGGATCTGTTCTCGGGAACACGACGTACTTTCAAGCCCGCGAATTCTCCTCGTGGGATATTCTTCAGGCCACGAACGTTGTTTTGTGTCGGATTGGTGCTATGTATGGTCTCGCGGGATCACCGCACAGGTATGCAATACTGTTTCTTTGCCTGACGCTCGAGAGATCTGATGTCTTTTGTCAACAGGGCGGCGATGTATTACGTAAAAGCAGTGGAATTGGTGGCAGGGCTCAATCTTCAAGTTATGCATCGCGTTCCATACTGTGACTTGGCGCAGTTGATGGTAAACTCTGCCCAAGTTCGAGGGGCTCGCGAAGTGATGGCAGTCATGATTGATCTCCACAGAGGCCCAAGTGGCTCCATTGGAAATAACGGTCTTGTCCACTTTGCAAATGATGGTCTCCATGTTGCTCAAAGATGCAAGGAGTTATTACAGCATGGGGACATGGAGATTGCTGAGTGCGCGTGGGAGAACGGATTGGCGGAGTATGAACGAACATACGAACTACTGTCATCTTGTGATGGCCAGCGCCGATTGCCGTCTGTCTTCGCTCGTTGTTGCCGGAAGGTCACCATGTGCAAGTCGATCGGTACATTTTACGATTCCGATTTTGTTGACGACTTGATAGCATGGATGGGCATTCTCAAACGCGCGTTGAAAGGGTGCAGAGATCCATCAGAGCGAATCGCATGTTCCAGTCAGTTAGCCAAATCAAACATCATGCTACTACGCTCGACGTCCGAGAAGGCGTTCATGAGCTTGGATCGCACAATCAAGCAACTCGAGCGAACGTTTCCAGAGTGTATGCGCCTCGGAGTTCCACATCTGATTCAACAAGTGTCGCTACTGTTGGGGTTGGCCTCCTTATTGAAGCTCAATCAACTTGGCAGCGGTGAATGCAGCGAAGAGAGTGCGGATCAGCTGTCATGGCAAGCTGCGTTTTTCTTGATTTCAAGTTTACCAGCCCCCAGCGTCGCCTATCGAACAAGCGAGGCAGCAACAGAGCTCGAGCAAGTAATGACTGATGCCCAGCTTATGGATTTGGCGAAGTCACTACAGCATCAACCTCATGCGCAGCCGAAGTCTATAATCCAAGCCTTCAGAGAAGGAATCCAGACGTTTCCGAGTTCTTGGACCATCGTTGCTCTTGTCTCCAGCTTTGACGATGAAGTCATTTTCGTCCGGATGGCAGTAAGTGAATTCTTCACTGGTATGTTGTTGTTTTATCATCGTGCTTACAAAACGCAGAGTGTACATACGCCAGTTGCTTACGCAGTTCACAATGATCGTATCAAGCAGTGTGTCATGGAAGTAGAAAGTGTCATCCGTGACTCTAGGTACGTTTTTGATGTTCATGTTCTTGACGGAGATTTTCCTAACTTCGATATCTCAGGGAAATGCTTGGCGAAGAGGGCTCGAAAGTGGGTGCGACAATGACAACTCAAGAAAAGAGAAACTGGTGGAATCAAAGACTTCAGCTGGACGATCAACTGAATGGATGCGTTCGAAAAATGGAGGTTTGTCGAATGTGATTTTGGAGCCTTCGTGAAATTGGAATCTGATGTGGTGATGATACCGTAGGCATCGCTTGGGTACTGGAGAGCTCTCCTCTCACCCAATTCAGGAAGCGATGTTGAACGTGCAATCGCAACGATTCAACTCACGTTTGGTAAAGTCCTAACAGCAGCAAGTGAAGTATTGCTCCGACTGCTGATTCAGACGGTTGGTCAGCTGTCCGACGATGATATCGAACGCGGCGTTCGCCGGAGTATGTGGCTTACGGAGGAAGTCAAGGCGTCAGATCAAGCTGTGCAGGAAGTACTCCAACTCATTCGCAGCTTCCGAACAGTTGTGCCTGCACCCGACCATGACACACTCGGTTGCCTGAAAGTGTCGGATCTGAAGAAAAAGCTTGGCGAGCTGAACCTCGCGACCAACGGATCCAAGGCCGATCTTATCGACAGACTTATGACTGCCCAAACATCTCAACTTTCACGCTCTGCGTCGGTCATATTGATGTTAGACAAAATCTTCCAGAGCTTTCCTTGGGAGGCAATCGACGTTCTTCGAATGGCCAACGTGACTAGACTCCCATCACCCGATATTCTCGCCAACATCATTTTGACGAAGGGGGCTGAAGAGTTTCACGAAGTTTGCAACTCGCGTGTTGCCTTTGTCCTCAACCCCGGCGGAGACTTGCATAGTACTCAAGAGCATTTGATGCCAATCATGACCAACGGCATCAACTCGCTTGGGTGGCATGGTATCGTTGGGCGTGCTCCAAGCGCCGACGAGATGAGGTACGAATGCGTTGGTCAGCTACGGTTTGATGCATGTGAAGTAACTTACGATTGTCGTTCATGGTAGAAACGCGTTATCAACGTCCGATGTGTTCATTTACTGTGGTCATGGTGCTGGTGAAAAGTATCTGCATCGAGAAGAAATCGGCGCGCTGCAAGGACTTAGCACGACACCGTTGCTGTTCGGCTGCAGCAGTGGGCGCATGGAACACCTTGGAATCTTCGGTCCAGATGGGGCACTTGTGTCCTACTTGCGAGCAGGATGCCCTGCGGCAGTATCGATGCTGTGGGACGTGACTGATCGAGATCTGGACAAACTGAGTGAGAAGTTGCTTCGGACATGGCTCAACTTGGACAAGAAGTCCCCGGATCCAAGCGCTCCCATCCCACTCGAGAGAGCGCTCGCCCACGCACGACGCGAATGCAAACTCAAGTTCCTCAATGGGTTTGCTGCAGTATGCTACGGTCTTCCAGGTGTCATCGTCTCGACTTGTCAACGATAGACAGTTTAGTTTGAACGAAATAACAGCAAATTGGGATTCCATCGTCTTGGACCCGTCTCCATTTCGTTTGGGACTCTACCAAACCGAACACAGAACATGTAGGTTCACCGATTTTCGTCCAATCGCACGCTGCCGTTCGAAACCCGCACTTCTGGCGGTGCATCTCTGCTCCGAACGAACCAATCAGCGTGCGCCGCGGCGTCCTTTGCGACGACGTCATCGTTAAATCCGCCACCCAAGTTTGGGTGGGTTGTAACGGCTCATGCGGGTCATCGGTGCTGGTCAATGGACGGGCACCACGCAAGCACAGGCGCTCTCACCACCAACACGGCGCACACGACCGCACCAGCAGCAGCAGCAAGCAGCAAGCAGAGCAGCTCACAATCAGAATGAACGTGCCGGTCATCTCCACGCCATTCCACCGCTCCGTGGACGCACTGCGCGACGAAATCGCACTGCTGCGTCGTGCGGAGCTGCGGCTGCCACAGGAGACCGAAGCCAAGTTCCGCGCGCTGGCGCAGTCAACTCACGGACGCTGTGCGCTTGGCCTGGGTGCGTCCATGGCGATTGAGCTTGTTCATGGTGTGCTGGTTTGTTGAGTTGATGGCAGTGCTGACGCGTGTGGTGCGTTCCCGTGCAGCTGGGTTTCTGGAATATGTTGTTGACAGCGTGCAGGCGTTCCTGAAGATCTCGGTGCCCTCTGAGGAACAGCTCGTTGATATGTCGGAGGTGCGTCGATCATCGGCAGTGGCTGTAGATTGCAAGCAGCGATTGAGGATGAACGGTGTGGGTGATGCAGACGCTGCTGCTGTTTGCGGACACGATCGAGGACGAAGACAATGCGACGCTCGTTGGTACGCGACTGGTTCTCTGTAGCTTGATTGACGTGCACACTCCCGGATCTTGACGTGGGTGTTGTTGTCGTCCATGCGAACAGCCCGCATTGGCACGCACTCGCTTCTCCTGCGACTCATGGAGCATGAGAGCGAACTGATCCAAGAGGTGCGCCAACGTCTCCATTGCTGTCGATCCATTCTTTTTTTTTCTGTTGACAAAGCACCAATGCTGTGGCCAGGCTGCTGCTCAAGTCGTCGCCAACTGCTCCAACTCAGCAATGGGGATTGCGTTCCCTCACCGTGCGCGCCAGTTAGGCACTGTGCAGCGTCCGTCGCCACTGGGGATCCCACTGCCCGTCGATGCTCGTGACAACGAGGACTCGTACTCGGTGTTGATTCGCCAAGTGCCCACTCGCATGACCGGACAGCCCAAGACAGGTTACTTGCTCTGGGGCGCCGCTTTTGTGCTTGCTCGCTGGGCTCAGCTGCGTCGGTACGACCAACACACGAGTCGTGTGCTACTACTGCATAGTATTTTCAACTGACAGCGTCCACCTTGTGCTTCAGGGAGGTCTTCGATGGCAAAACAGTGCTGGAAGTGGGCAGTGGCCTGGGCTTGGGTGGTGTCGTTGCTGCCCGCTACGCCCAGCGCACCATTCTCACCGACTACCAAGATGACACGCTGCAAGCATTGCGATACAACGTCGGCTTGAACGATCCGTTCATCAAGGAGCTCGATCCGACGAAGGCCGACGTCGAGGTGCAGCATCTGGACTGGGATCACCTTGAGTCCATCCAGGGCGATAAGGTGGACGTGATCATCGCCAGCGACATCATCTGCGAGCCCAGCACGGCCGAAGGCTTCCTGCGCGTTGTGCGCCATCGCTTGGCACCAAACGGCGTCGCCTACTTGATGAATGCCAACGGCCACAGTCGCTTTGGCGTCTACCATTTGCACGACATCTTGGCCAAGTCAGAACTGCAGTATTCCATCACGCCTGTGCACGAATTGGAGCTCGGACCGGCCTTGCTTGACACCGTCAGCGACGCGCGCGAGCTCAGCTACGAATACTACGAGATTCGTCTGCCACCGCCAATTCTCTCGACTCTGTAAATTCGATCAACCACCATAGAGACCCACATAATAGAAATGTACGAGAAAAAAAAACAATCTCACACATTTGCGAAAACCAGATTCCGATTCGTAAGACGTTGTCACTAGTTTTCGTTTGTCGGATCTAGCGATCTGCTTTTGAGAGCACGCCGCTTTCCCGCTGCCGCCGGCAGATTCATTTGCCGATCTAACGACATCGGCGCACGCGTTGCCGTGACGTTCACCAAGCTGTGCCGTCGACGATGAAGAGCATGGACATACATCGTTCGTTAGCTCGTGGTTGCGCTTTAACCCCTAATATCCAGGACAGCAATCACTGCGTACCTGAGTGGGGACGGGTTGCTGCTCACTTTTGTTTGTTTAGGTGGAGTCGCTCGCGGGAGCACAGTCCCTCGCTCAGATGCGTAGGCATCGCCTGCTGACTGGTAACTCTCACCAGTAGAAGAATCTATCCACGAGCTGCGTGAGTAGCTGCCAGTCACAATGAGTGCGATGGTAACCAACTGAATCCCTACCTGCGTTCACTAGTGGCTCGGCGCTGAACGGCACTGACGACCGGTACACACGGCCAGCAGTCGAGCCAGGATTGACTTTCTTGGTGTTGGGTGAGCTGCTTTCTTCGGGCTGACCGTCCACTTCACTCTGCAAGGACGCCACTTCCTTGTGACACGACAGACACCGAATGAGGCAGTCGTCCGAATCGAGATTATGGCCATACAGACGAGCTTCCAGACTAGTCGACGTTAAGCAAGCGCGCACACACACACACACGTAACGTTAGCGCCCATAGATATTTGGAGCATCGACCAGCACCTCGCAGCCGTACTCGCGCAGTTGTTTGATGTCGACTTTGCGCTTGAGAGCCCGTCGAAGCGTCTCGATGGCGCCCGAGTAGTCAGGCATCTGCATCAACTTGGCATCGATGTCGTCCATCATGTTTTGCACTCGGCCTTGACACGACATGTCGAGCAGCTGCAGGTCCGAGCGGGTCTCGTCGCGATGGCGGCTGACCTCGGTGCGTACTTTGCTCATTTCTTCGTACACGAGCGCTAGTTGCTCAGCCATGTACTCGCGCAGTTTCTCGATCTCGCGCCACAATTCAGCCATTTTTTCCATCGCTGGTAGCGACAGCGAGCCGATCTTTTGGTCAAGCATTTGCATTCCCATGTTGATGTCCTGCACGTGGCGCCGCAGAGCTTCGTGCGTCGGTGCCTCCACTTTGGCTTTGAGGTCGTTATTAAGTTGCTTGATGGACGCGAATACTTCCTTGGATTTCTCCTCGAGCAGCTCGATGCGCGATGACACAGTGAACACGTTCTTTTTACGCTTGAGCAGGATGTTTGCCATGTCTTTCTTCTTCTTCTCGTGAATATGGCCGCGCAGCTTGAACCACTTCTCGTTAGCGCGCTTTTTGAGCTCTTCCATCTCTTCCGGGGACAGCACTTTGGCGTTCTTGAGCTTGCGCAATGCCTTCATAGCATGTGTCATGTCGCTGTGATCATCCAGACTCGCCTGACTGTCCTCACGCTGTATCTCGCTCCGACCTGTCTGCATCGAAGTGTCGCTGTCGGATTCCGAGTAGCTGCCATCATCGTCTTCGTCGGACGACGATGCTCGCTCCGTCACTGGCGCGTTGCCCTTGAAACTCGCCATCGCCGCTCCGTGCTGTGTGTGAGGCCCAAAGTCAGATTTGCGATGATTGAGCCGTGGGTTTGCAGTCGCTACAGGAGCGACGACTTTGGGCACGATCCCTGGCGTTTGTTCTTGCGGCTGTACTGCGAGTCTACGCTTTGTCGATCCTTTTTGAAGCATCCGTTTCGACGCGCCTTTCGGAGTCACAACAGCGGGCTTCGGTGTCGACGCTGCTGGTTCTGGAACAGCCAGTGGTGGTGGTGGCTGTAGCGCAGAGCTCGGTGGGTCAGGTTGTGTTAGAGCGGGCACAGAACTCGCCGTTGGCTCTGGAATAGAAGCAACCGGAGCCGCTGGTGTTGGCGTGGATTGACTAGATCTCAGCTGGAGGCCGTGGATCATCGGCGGTGGTTCTTCTTCTTTGATGACAACCGGCTCCACTTCTTGAGCTGTTGGCTCGCGTCTTTGCACGACCACAGCAGCTCCAAGTTGAAATTGTGGTCGGTTCTGGTCTGCAGACGGCGGAGGTGGCAACACAGATGAACGCGCATCTTTCGCTTGGAGCTGATCGTCCACGTCGACGTTAGGTGGCAGACTTGTGCTATTCGCTCGAGCTACTGGCTTCACAACTTCCGACGCAACTTCAGGTGCAGCCGTCACCGCCGCAGGTGGCGCTTGGGCTGCGACAATCGTCGGTTGTGCAGCTTCAACTGCTTCACGCTTTGGTTCCACCGTTGGTGAGACAGCTTGGACAGCGCTAGTGGCACTAGTAGGCTCCAACTCACGAGGCTGCGGCGTCTGGGAACCGGGAGATGCCCCTGCACTGGTAGAGATTGGTCCAATCGCGCCCACGTCATCGACCCGCGAACTGCTCACCGCTGCAGCGTCGTTCCTCGCGACTGACTGATCAACAACCACTGGCACGTCACTTCCTTGCGTCGTATCGACGTTGACCGGCTGTGGGCTGCTGGTTATGCTTGGTGCCGGTTGACTGGACGTCGGTGCTACGCTTGTTGTTGCTTCTTGTAGTGTCGCCGCTATTGGTGGTGTCATCCCTTGTGGCTGTGTGGTCTCCTGAGTTGGTGTTGGTGCGGCAACGTCAGGAACAGGGTTGGCAGTTGATTGTGCGGGATGTTGCTCGTCCACGGCATGATTGTCGGAAGAAGCTTCGTCTTGGCTAAGCACAGGGATAGCTGGTGGATCGTGTTTGCTGGCATGGCGCTCATGGTGTCCACGCTCGTGGTGGCGCGGTGAAGAGTGGTGTCGTGGTGACGAATGCCGTTCGTGGTGCGATTCGCTTTCGGACTCGGCGGCACTCAGCTCGACCGGTGCTGCAGGACCGGCGTCGTCTTCTTTGTGATCGCCTTTGCTGTCCTTCTTCTTGTGGTCTTTCTTGCCGCTCTTCTTGCTCTTGCCTTCGTGCTTATCCGTGCCAGAGTCGTCATGCAGCGACAGCGTGTTGATAATGTTGGCGGCGAGTCCGGACATACGAACTTGGCGCTGCTTCGGTGCCTTCTTGACGTTCGCTGGCTCATCAGGTGGTGGCGCTGACCATCGGTGGGCCGCACCAGCGTCGTCGTCCACGTTGGCAGCTGTGCCTTCGATATTGTGCGCGATGTTGCGTAGCTTGAGGTCCAATTCCGACATGCCGAAGCTCATGTCGGTCATCCACTTCTCCATCTTGTCGACCTTGCCGCACACAGACCGCAAGATCGTCTCAAGCGCCATGGCTTGCTTCCCTAGGTCAGTGAACAATCCCTGGAACACTTCACGCGACGCTGCGGCAGCCACCGACGGTGTTCGCACATCGTGGCCGTGCCCATGCTGAGGTGACGCTGCGCTCGCAGTCATGGCTGCCGGTGATGAGTGACTCGGAAGCGTTCTGATCGATCGCTGGGCCCGACAGCACGACTCGTCGCGGCGGCTGAAACCACGCGCCCAACGTCACGACCCAACGGCTACTCCGGCCATTAGAACAATGCAGCGAGGGCGGCGACCAGGAATGCGATCATCGCACTTGGTCGCTTTCGTGCTTGTTCTCGTAGTGTGGCTCACCGGCACGAGTGATGCTGTGGCGCCAGGGCGCTTCCAGTTCCGCCAGGCGGTGTACACGACGTCCGAGAACTTGGGTGTCGCCTACGTCACGGTGCAACGTGGGCTCGGAAGTGATGGCCGAGCTGCTGTGTACGTCTCGACGCTCGTCGGCGGCGGCAACGCCGTGCTCAACACCGACTTTCAACCGGTCTTCAATCGAAGCTTGACGTGGCAAGACGGCGACAGCGACGACAAAGAGCTGTACGTCAAGATCCTTAATGACGGCACTCCCCAGGATACACCTAAGACATTTTCTCTGTTCCTGCACGACCCCACGGGCGGTGTCATCAATGCCGAGCGCAACGTTACTGTCGTCGTTCTAGCACCAACGACCAACGGTACGTCACGAGAGATAGCGTGAGGCGCACGGCGATCATACTATTGACCTTGTGTTCTACAGTGTATCCTGGCAGTTTCCGCTTCCTCAACAGTTCCCTCACGGCGAACGAGGACTCGGTCAACACGTTCAACGTTCCCGTGGTGTGGGAGAACGGCTCCACCTTGCAGGCGAACGTCAGCTTCGACTTCGTCAACGAGACGGCTGGAGCTCCCGATGTCACGATCCTCACACCAACGCCGCTCAATTGGACTCGCAACGGCCCCGTGATCCAGTACATCCAGCTGCTTATCATTAGTGACGGCATCTTCGAACAATCCGAGACATTCCGCCTGCGCCTGAAGCTGCTGGATCCACCCGTCGATGCCGCTGGCTTCATCGTCGGCCTCGGCACAGGAAGTATCGGTGCCATCGGTGAGACTCGGATTACAATTGCTGGACCAAACGACGTCCACGGCGGCACCGTCCAGTTCCAGACAGACTGCTTCCCTGCGTGTCCAAGTCTCAAGTACAGCGTCTACGACTCAGGATTTGTGCGTGTCACTATCCAGCGTCGCAATGGCAGCGACGCCGACGCGTCCGTGCAGTTCTCGACACAAGACGACACCGCTGTTGCTGGTGTCGACTACGTGCCGACGACTCAGACTCTGTCGTGGACCAATGGTGACACGACCGAGCGCACGGTGCTCGTGTACACCGTCAGCGGTGTCGTGCGCACGCAGACCACGCGCTTCAAGCTCGTGCTGAGTGCCGCCCAAGGTGCCACACTGGCACTGCCACACGCCAGTACGTCGTACGTTGACATTCTCGGACCTAGCAACGTCTATCCAGGCGAAGTCAACTTTGCCGTTGAGCCATTGCTCAATTCGGTGTTGCGCTTCCCTGACATGAGCTTCTTGCCCTTTGTGACGCGTCTCGACTCCGGCCTGCACGTGTGTCCCCGCGTCGTAGTCACTAAGCCAGGACCATTGCGATTGCAACTGCACCGGAGTTTCGCTAACGTCTTGCAGACAGCCAACGTCAGCCTGCGTTCTCTCGACGGCACAGCGCTCGGCGGTGTCGACTTCACAGCGTTGCCCGCCACGACGGTCATCACATGGCTAGACGGCGACCAGGCAGCCAAGGATATTGTTGTGACGATTCTGGATCCTCCGATGTACTACACCGAGAAGCGGTCTTTTTGGCTGGAGCTCTACAACCTGAACAACCTCGTTCTCGGTAACTGCGACCGTGTCGAAATTGTGCTGGATTCCGTCAGTCTTGGTACGTAGGGCGCTCTTACTTGATCCGTCGGCCTCTTACTCACTGTCTGTCTGATTGCCTCCTTCTGTTCTAACTAGCTCCTCGATTGCTGTCATTCGACCTCAACATGAACATGGGCAAACTCACGTTCACACTGACGAATCCGGTGCTTGCGGCAACATTTGATGCGTCCAAAGTGCAGTTACAGTCGGCCGCCAGCGATGCCACGCTCGCGACCGAAGTCATTCGGCTGACCCCGCAAGTATCGACGACAGCCAGCCCCGACAGCCCCATCATCGTCATTGACTTGGGTGCCCAGGATCTGAATCGCCTGAAGATGGCGCTGCTGGTCGCGAAAGGCGCAGTCTCAACATTTCTAGCTTTGGAGACGGGTGTGTTCGACTACCGCCTGGAGAGCTGTATCGGCGGCACCCCTGCGTCATGCGTGCACACGCCATTTGCGAGACTGCCGTCCACGTCAGCGCAACAAGTCACGACGTACACGCCTGACACGACGCGGCCAGTTTTGCTAAGTTACACACTGGATTTAACCTCGCGGCTCTTGCGCCTCAAGTTCTCCGAAGCGGTGGACCGAAGTAACGTCAACATCGAATCTCTCGGCTTTTCTAGCACAGCTGTGCCGATCACAATCTGGCGCCTGACACCCACGTCCACAGTGCTTTTCAGCCCACAACCTGATCCTCTCAGTGGTGCGTTGCTGGCAGACAACAACAAACTGCCACCTGACGGCACGTACGTCACGCTATTGGTCGGCGACGCCGACGTCCAAGGATTGGCCGGGACAGGAAATGGACAGATTGGTATCCAAAGTGCGTCAACGTTCCTCACGATAGCCAGCACCTTTATCCAGGACTTGGCTCCTATTCCAAACGCAGTGCAACCTATCGAGCCCCCGACACAGCTTCTGCAGAGCACAACAGCTGATTGCTCGGCGTGTGCAGCCGGCACATTTCTCTCCAGTTCGTGCTCAGATATCAAAGACCGTGTGTGCTCTCCGTGCACAGTGTGCCCGACCAACTCGTATGCACTGGTACCGTGCACACCACTTCAGGATACGCTGTGCTATCGTACGTTGGGTGTTCATGGTATCGGCGTTTGTTTGTTCGATCTGCTGACGTTGTTGTCTCTGTTGTAACAGCGTGCACCGAGTGCCCAGGCGGCCAATTCGCGTCCGTCCAATGCACGCCTACTACCGATCGCGTGTGCAAGGCATGTACCAAATGCACGATGGATGAGTACGAGTCGGCGCCGTGCTACAATGGGGTGGATCGTATCTGTCGCACATGTGACTCGTGTACGCTGACGCGCGACCAGCAGCGCCTGTGCCAGCAGAGTTTCAAGTGGAAACGCAAGCAGATGAAGGCGCCGTACGGCTGCCCGACCGCCGATCAGCAATGGCAAACCCTCGAAGCACGCCTTCAACGCCAAAAGTCGAACCGATGCGGCGCCGGACGCTGCTCGTGCACGGGCAATGGCGTTGGCAACGCCAATCCAAGTGGCCAGAGTTTCCCCGACGACCCTCGCTGCACAGGACCAGACGCTTACAATATTTTCATTTAAACGACAACGACGGTGGCAACGCAGATGACTTCAACAAGTCGACGAGGACTTCCTTGTAGAGAAGGTATTCGTGCATAAAGCAGACCTGAATTTCTGTGGAAGAAATCATTGGATCGCAGTTGCCGCGACCTCGTGCACCTCCAGAAGCGACAGATGTCCGATATACAGTACACAAAATATCAAGAATAGCTAGCGTACATCGCAGGGTGCGATCTCTCGAGACACATCTCACTTCCAGCACGAGCTCGTGCTGGCTGAATACACCCCAGGGACGTCCAGTGACCTCGCTTGCTCGCATTGCTGCGGCTGAGCGATCTCACGTAATCCAGCAATGCTTCGACGGCACCAAACCTTCGCGTGCATGCTGTCGTTTCCAGCTTCGCAACAATAGTGGTGGATGGCCACGTTCCAAGGTCGTTGGCTCACCGGCTCGCACACAACTCCCGCGGCCGTCCTAGTCGCAAGCCGCCATCCTCGTCGCTGTGCTTGTGTTTTCGAGGGCTTTGCGTGCGCTCACTCTGCTTTCTCTCGCGCCCAGCACAGTTCAACCATCTTCCAGATCAAGTCCTCGTTCGCGACGATCATCATGCTCAACTCCAACATGTTCGCTGTGCTTGCGTCAATGGCAACGCCGCTAATGCTGCCATCGCTGGCGACAGCCGCTCTCTGTGACGACATGACATTAGGCTACGCGCAAGGTGGCTATTCTCCAGGACAAGCCTGTCATTCCGAGACTAAGTTCCTTGACAAAGCATTCCATAAGATCTGGGACATGACGGCCTTCGCTCCGACTGCCGATGACATCGCTGCGTACTGCGCCAGCCCCAACTGTGCCAACTTCGAAAAGTACATCCGCAATGCGTTCCCAGATGATTGTACGCTTCGCGACGGATTCCAGCTGCTGGCGGATGTTTTCAACGTCTGTTCCTCCAAACCTTCGCCCTCGCCATCGCCCTCGCCATCTCCGTCGCCTTCTCCAGCGCCTTCGCCATCCACCACATCCAGGTGCACAAGCCCCCAGTACGAGATCAGCGTCGAAGGCAACGACCACATCTTCTGCGTCGCCGGCAAGAGCTGCAGCGGC
>NSDO01000020.1:273521-356088 GCA_002286825.1 Lagenidium giganteum
CTTTGATCCGAAAGCGCGTACAGCCTGGGCGGCCTTGAAGCGGACGTGGGGGGCTGGAGGCAATCGAAGCATGCCTATGTGATATCCGTCTTTTTAAACAACGCCATCACCACTTCGCGGGACTTCGTGCCGCGAAGTGGTGATGGCGTTGTTTATGTCTGTTTCGCTGCCCAACAAACGACAGTGGGCCGTGTGAAGTGCCGAAGCATGAGGTGAGCTGCGAGCGGAGCACTTAGAGTGCAGATAAATGAGAGGTTTCGTATATCTTGTGCATAAGCGCACTGCTTGCTTTCAAACTCATGCTCGTTTGATCAAAAATTCATCCGATATGTTGCGAACCGACCAGATCGAGGATATCCCACGCTCAGTGGGATAGCGTCGCGGACGTGGTGTCCATTATCCAGGCACCCGATGGCGGTATGCCGCAACGAATCACTCTCAGCCACAGTTAGTCCGTCGGACACATTGCTAGCATCAGTATCGCCGCATGAAAGGTGGGTTGTGGATCATCAATGACGCGTCGCTAGCAGTCAAAGTTTGAATGCTTGAATCCGGTCCAAGTACCTATATCACACCCTGGTCGCACATTCTTGCCAACAGATGGTGCACCCACCACATCGCACGCAAAATGGGAACGCGCAACAGTCGGAGCATGCTGCAGCAAGTCAGCACAAATCGCAACCGCAAGAACCGCGCTTACATCACGCATCGCACATCAACGGCAACGCTCTGTGCTGTCGCGTGTGCGATATGGTCGCAATAGTAGCAACCTACCAAGCCAGCAAGCAGGTAAGCCCACAACCGTCGTTGCATAGAACAGCTTGCAGTGCGGACTGAGCCAACCCAACACAGCGCGTGCACATGCGAATGCGGAGCAGACGTCCCTCGTGCTTGGATGGCACATCCAACGACAGAACGATTAAAATTATCACGCGCAGTCGCAACTCGTCGTGGTGATCTCACTCAACGCAGACGGCAACGATGGCGGCGCTAGCACTTCCCGTGTGCGATGTGGCTACAATGGAGAGACGCAGAGACACAATGACTATGCGATCTCGCAAGGCGCATCTCACTGACCGGGTTGAATATCCCACCGCACCATCCCGACTCATGGCCGACTACGGTAGCAGGGTGCAAACGTGCGAAAGATCCCCCCGACGACAACGCTTTGCGGGGCGCGAGAAGGAGACCGGAGCAAGCAACAATTCCAACAAGTAGCCGAGTGACCACCGTCGCAGTTCAACGGCTCTAACACGATCGTCCGCCAACCAAAACGTATGGGCCCTCACTCGCCTCTCTATCGGTGCATCCACCGGATCTCATTCTTCATACTCACGCATCGCCCGCAGCGCACCAACTTCTCGACCCAGTCTTCCGTTGCAGTTGCCATCATGTTCCTTGCTGTACTATGACGCCGTCGCTGCTGCCGCTCCAGGCGATGGCTGCGGGTTGTGATACCACAACGCTTTCCAACTTGATTTATGCCCCTGGCCCAGGAGCAAACTGGTAAGCCATGAGAGGATTCCTCACGAAAGTAAGCGGCCGGATTTTCATGGTGACCGAGTCTCCATTATCCAGGTGCGCGATGGTGGCATGCCGCAACGAATCACTCTCGGCCACAGTTGGTCGGTGGGACAGATGAGTTGCAATACAGTACACCTTGTACAACGTGAAGGAGCCGGTGTGCGTGGGCCAAGCTAGCAGCGGCAACTGTCCGAAGAAGGCAGATAGTCTGACCACGGACGCCGTGTGCAGACTGTTGCCGACCAACGTGTATGGGTGTACGCTGGCGTGAGGATTCTCGTGTTGCTCGACCTCGCCACTGTGTCTGAAGAACTTGCTGCTTTGTGGGTTTGCATGGGCTGCATTCTATCATAGATAACGTGATCACAATGAACGCGTGCGTATACTATCTACACCAGGCTTGCTGCTGTGGTTGCTCGATGAGCTATTGATCAGTAGTATGGTTCCCGTCCATAAAACCGAAGAGACGCAACAACACTTTCAGATATCATCAGGCTGTCGAACATGCAGTAGGCGGCGACATAGACTGGCCTTCTTGCGTTCGTGCTCGGCGTGCAACGCCCTCACTGGCACGACGGCGTGCTCATCCACAAAGTTGTATCCATTCTCAACTTGCTTGGTTGGTGGACGGCCGTGACGTCGACGCTGTTGTTGCTCTTGCGCGAGTTTTCGTACCTGGTGGTGCGTGATCGTGTTAGACAGCTCCATGAGCAACGATTTTTCTTCACGGAGCTGGTCGGCAGGACTGACGGCGTCCACCTTTCGAGATGTCACCTCGCGACGTGGTGATCGACACGTTGATGGGAGAGCCACAACGGGTAGCAGTACACTCGGTGGAGCTCCAATGTCGGCGTTATAGTCCCCCATGAATGATCGTGTGGATGGCGACATGGATGGGCTGGATGGCATTGCACCTGTAGACTCGGAACTTCGAGGTGGGGAAGACACCGGAGAGCGTTGGTGGTTGTGACTCTGTGCGAAGTCAAAGAGTTGGCGCTGTTGAAGGAAATTGATCGTATCTGGCCGTCGCGTCACAGGCTTCCGCGGCGTCCGCACCATCTCTGGGGATCCCAGTTTTGCCAACTTGTCAGGAGCATTCTTGGCAACTGACATAGCCAAGAAGCGCCCGGTATGCACTGCGGCCTGCGTGCGCCACTGTCGCTCGAGCGCGATGGTCTCGCGCAGCAGCGTCAGTCCATGACGTCCCAGAATTACTGTCGGCAGAAGTTCTTGATGTCGATAGAGCGGTGTGCTGTGTTTGGCAGCAAACAGCTGGAACGATAGCGCCGAGACAAGAGGTGAGTCTACAACTGTGTACTCGGTATCGGTGTTGACTTCTTCGGAAGCACCGGTCAACGGGTCGTAGTCAGCTTTGTCGTTGAACACAATCGATCCGGGGCCAAGCGACGCTACACGAGTGTCCAAAGTAACTTTGATTGGAGACAGTGCCTGGATAGAAGGCCGCTTTGACTTCTGCTGCAGTGATACCGCATCATGAACGACGCAGTAGCCGCTTTCAATGATGTGGAGAAATCCTGTCATGTCTGGGGTTCCTGAGACCACTGTGTCAATGCAACGAAGTGTTAGTCGGTAAACGGTCTGGGCAGGGCAGGACACATTTACTCTCGCCTTCATTCCGCTTGAACGAGCGGCACTGAGCCGCGTAATAGAGCGAGCACAGTTGTTCATTGTCAAGGCGACAGACGCGGGCTAAGTGATCACCGAGTACTTGAAGCTTGCTCTCAAGTTGTGCCTTGAACGGCCAGTTAGCGAGGAAGTCCTCGCGTGGAAATAGAATGATTTTGGCACCATGGTTTCCAGCAGCGGCAGTGATGCAGCGCTTGGAAGTTTCGTGGAAGTACTCGAACTCGCCAAAGAGACCTCCTTCTCTAAGATACTGTATCGTGACTTTGACGGTAGACGGTTCGACCGACGCGGTGTTACCATGTGTGGCGGTTTGACTTGTCGGGAGCGTCGTCGTGCACAACTGATATAGCATCACGCCGCCCTGTAGCACGAGAAATGCACTGTGTAAGTCATTGTCACCTTTGCTGTAGATGATCGTGTCAGGCGCGACGGTTTGAAGCACAGCCCCCGAGCACAGTCGCACGACATGAGCTCGAGCCACGTCCTGGAACACTGGCGCGTCCTTGATCAAGTCAAACATCAAATCAATGCGGTGCTGCCGCGCCTTGGAGATGACCGAGTGCCATTTCGATCGTTGAGTCCTTCGCTGAATGACCTGATAGATAGCAATACGCCATCGCTCCTTGCTTGACCTGTACCGGAACATCCGCATAACAGTCAATCTACGGCGAGATCACAAATGATATGAACACTAGCAATAGCTCACATCCGGTGGTGATGCAGGCCAAGAAGACCGGGGGAGATTGCGAGATCGTGATCCAGCGAGCTGTGATGATCAAGCGCTAAAGCGCGATCAAACTCGTCGCGAGCGAGAAAGATGAGCTCTGTCTCGCCCACCTCAGAGGTGACAGTTGCGGTGGCCAAGCGGCCCGACCCACAGGTATCAAAGAATGCTTCCTCGCCAAACATGTCTTCGTCCATGATGTCGACATACCAATCATCGTGCTGCTGCAATTGAGGCAACGCCGCGCACTGTTTACGCCTCTCCTGCATTCTCGTCACACTGTCCAGCAGACCAAGCAATCATATTCATCATGTCAGAGCGAACATGCTGCCGCAGACTATCGCAGCGAGTAACAATGGACTTACAGTCGCACTTTGCCGGACAGAATGAGATATAGAGCACGAGCTTCCTCGCCTTGTCTGTATACTGTTGGTACAGACACATACACGTACCAGTCAGCGCGCAGTTATTGAGACGCCGTGCGTATTTACACTCACCGACGTCACCGTATTTCATCTTGCAGTAACGCAGCGAATTCGCAACGTGCACGCGCTGCATCGACGACAAGCGCGACGACAAGCCCAGGCGTTCGAGCACTTTGAACGACGTGCCGAGTGAGTTGATGTTGGCCTGGCGACCTTGGTCACCAAATGCTTCAAGCTCTTGTCGTGCCAGGATGAGCCCCACAAGTTCTCGCTTTTCCTTGGCTTCAAGCAGTGGCAATTTGTGTGTGGATTGGAGAATACCGATGTGGCATTCAGTCATGGTCACGGCCGACTCGGTATATGCTGCCGGTAACTGGACGGGCGTAATGTTGCTTCCACGACGCGTAACGCGCTCAAATTCTTCCGATCCTCTGGCAGCGCGGATGTGCGAGAGCGCTGGGTCAGCGTGCTCCAGCAGGTGGCCAAAGCGACCAAAGCAGTCTCCAACGACTAGCTCCGTCGTGCGATCGTAGTCGCTGAGAAAGATCGAATCCCCAGCAATGCGCGAGAATCGCGTGGCGGCAACGTTCATGACGTCATTGCCATCCAAAACGCTTCTGCGGGCAGACAGCCGACGCACAAGCTGCTGGGACGCACGCTTCTCCTTGTTACCGTCGCGCTTTGGCCGGGCTTTACTGGGCTTGGAGTACGCGAAGATGCGCACGGTGCCTGACAGTACCACAAACGCCTGGGATGAGAAGACGTCACCCACTTCGTACAGCACGCGCTTTGCAGGCAAGTGAACAATCTCGATATTGGCAAGGAGCGTATCAATGGACGAGCGAGGAACACCCAGAAAGCTTGGAGACTGCCCCACGATGCCGCCGATGTGCAAACCTCGAAAGACACTGCTTGGTGGTGTGCCAGCGCGCACGGCCGTGTCGCGAGCACGAGAAATTCGTTTAAGCACACGAACCGGGTTGTAGACAAGGTGTTCATCGATTGCTGCGAGGTAGATCTTGGCAAAACGGGCCGGCAAGCTGAGCACAACAACGTGGTTCAGTAGTGGTGCTTCCATAATTACACGGGAGGCACGAGCTGTGAGCTGTGCCACCKCGGTGCTGTTCGATGTCAGCGTGGCAGTTGTCGTGGCGGCGGTATAAGCTGCGTAGGAGTATGGACTGCGGGACTTGGTGAAGATCTGGAGGTGACCAAAGGCTGTGCCCGACGGCAGAATGCTCACAGGGTCGAGTGCATGCTCCGCRTCAATCGGATTGAAAGCGCCGGTGTCAAATGGATCGTGTTCCATRCCTTGCGGGCTCATTCCGTGTTCATTAGCCAAACTGGTGGTGAAGGAATGGCTTGGTCGGCGTAGCTGSAGACTTTCTGGACTCGGACTAACMGAKCCGCGACGTATCTKTAGACTCTCTGRGCTTGGACTGACAGATCCACGACGGATGTTGAGAGCATCGCCGGTGTTACTRGGACGACGACGTTGCTGTTGTGGCATGTGCGCTGGATCGTTTGGAGCGCCAGTGGTGACAGATCCACGTCGGAGATGGCCAGTCGCGTGGAACGTGTGCGTGTCGATGAATCTCGTGCCTCCTCGWATTAGTCTCGACTGGTGTCGTCGCARTACTGCGCGCGGTGGAACCACAGGGACCGGTGGCTTTGTCACTGCAATGCGCTCATCTTCCGAGTCTGAGTCCGAGTCCGAGTTCGAGTCATCTTCGTCGTCGCTGTCCCTGTCCTTGTTACGTTCGGTCACGCGAGGTTTGCTGTCAAATTCTTCGTCGATTCCGCCCGACAAAGCCGCTATCGACCGCTCCTTGTTCTTAAATACGCCCACATAACCACTGATGATAATTCTCACGCAGTCCACTTCATCTTCTTCTCGCTGGATAAACGTTGTGATTTCTTCATCGCTGACGTCATGAGTTTCGACGCCCGCGTGTAGACAAATCGCTGTCAGCAAATACGTCGGTAACTGTCGGAAGAGTAGCTTCGTGTGTTGTTGATGCGTTAGAAAGCGTCGGAGGCTTGCCACGTGCTCATCCGTCCGGTCCTGGGGCAGCACACGCGTAAGGATCGAGACCGCGCCTTCGAGCGACAGCGCCGTCGTATCTAAGTGGCGCATGAGAGCAGCCTGATAGTCCTCGCGAGTCAACGCCACGACCGTACACAACGCATTGCTAGTGGTGGGATTGAACAACGTGGCGCCCTGAAATGCGTGACGCTCGGTTATCGCGAGTTCGCCAAATGAATCCCCAGCGACCAGCGTGCAGATATGAGTGGACGACTCGGAACCCACAGGCACGCCATTGAACATCTCGCACGCTGTCGGACTTCGTACTTTGTCAGCAGTCGTGTGCTTGTCTTGACGTGGGGCGCGCAGCGCACCAACACCGGAATCGAACACGTAGTTGCTTTCTGTATAGTGCGTGGGGCGTGTTTCCTCGGTTGACGGCGTCGTGTGCACACAGAGCTTGCCCGTGAGCACCAGGAACATGCGTGGCTTCTCATCAGCCGCCGAGCACAACATCTCTCCACTCTTGAGCACCAACACCTGGAACTTGGACACAAAGTCCACGTACGTAATAGGTGGCAGCACACGAAAACACTGATAGCGGCCAAGGAAGCGCGCCAGTAATCGCGTGACCTTGGTGTCAATACGAGCGACGCTGTTGTGGCGCGATTGACTCACGTTCGTGATAGACAGTCGATGGTCAGCTGCTGGTCGACGCTGCATGGCTTGGAAATAGTGCAACACGTCCTCAAGAAGCTGCACGTCCGACTCGATATTGAACCGCGCCACGCGCTTGAACTCGGCCTGCGTCACGCATGCCACGACGGTCTTGACCTGTGCGATGACCGTGCAGTCGCGAAAGATGGGTCCCGTGATTGCATCCTGCATCGAATACATGTTCAGCAACGGCTTTCCAGCATGAAACGGTGTTGACTTGGCTTGCTTACATCGCCACAAGTGTCTCCAACGTTGCACGTGTCAATGCACTCGCCATACTTGACATCTTGCTGGTTCAAGGATGGATTATTGCGTTGAAACCACTCGATGTAGTCTTCACCTTCCCGTGCTCGCTGCTGGTACTGCTGGTTCCGGTACACAAACAGCGATCCCTGTAGCACAAGGTATCGGCTGCTGCAGTCGTGGATCGCGTCGCCCTGTTGAAACACAGCTTCTCCGTCCAGATACGTCTCGAATCGCAGCACGCGCGCCAACGCTGCAGTCCACAGCCACGCGTCAGCACTCTGAAAGACCAGGATAACCCAACCACCATCCGCTGCAACACACCGTCCACCGACGCAAAGGACAAGTTGGTGAAGAATCGAGAGTGGCGAATGAACTCTGCCTAGAAGCACACAGCGCGTGAGCCCGCTACAGCAATCATTCCACCACAGTCCGACCCAACGTAGATCCAGCGCACCAAGAGCTTGATGTCGGCATCCGATCGGTTCTGCACGCTGAGACGCACAACACACAGCATCATGGACCTGTCATGCGATCGACCACAGCCACCAGTGGGTGGGTGCGTGCGTGCGTACCTCTTGGTGAGCATGCGCTGGAAGAGCTTCATCTTGCGCTGGTACCACGACGACGCGCCCGTCAATGCCGCGCCCGGACCATGGCCATGACCACCGCTCCCACTGTTGCTGCTGCTGCTGCCGTTGGTCGAGCCCGTCGTCGTTGCCGCTGCAGGCGCCACCCAGAACGCAGCACCGAGGCGCTTGCCATGGCGCGACTGCTGCTTGCTCATCACGTTGTTGACGCGCTTGCGGAAGAGCAGCAGCACGTGCGTGGCCGCACGTAGCTTCTTCCATCGCAGCGCAGTGCGCGACACCGACGTCGACGCCTCGGCCGTCACTGCCACTGCGCTCGTCTCCGCTGCATGCTCGCCACTCGCGTCCATTAGCTGCACGTCAGGGCCCTCACTTCCACTCGCTCAGTCATTGCCAAGCTCAGTCAGTCGCTCAATAATGACGACGACGACGTCGTTTCAAGCTCCTCGCAATAGTGGTGGTGTGTCAGTATCCGATAGTGTCCGTTGACTGCCTTCGACATGCGCATGGCTTGTTTCTGCGCAGCAGCGATGTCGAAGTTCCCCTGCGAGTGGTTGTGGCGCCCCGCGAGGTTTTGAGGTTTTTCTGGGTGCGAGGTTGAACTGCAACGTCAGCCTGAGGTGGAAGTTGGTGTCCGCCATTGCCCGACCAGCAACGACGCCCAAGCGCCAGCGCGACCAAGAGAGAGAGCCACCATGTGCGGCATCATTGCGCTTATGCTCGCCAACAAGTACGAGCACTGTAACCAGTTCTTGTACGACGGCCTCACGGTGCTGCAGCACCGCGGACAAGGTGAGTGAGGCCCACGAGGGATGACGGCGTGGGCCAGGAACGTGCGGCATTGACGTGTGCTGCGTGTGGTATTAGATGCTGCCGGCATTATGACGTGCGATAACAAGCGACTGTTTCTGCGCAAGGACAATGGCCTCGTGCGCGACGTGTTCAAGCAGAACCACATGCTGAATCTGCGCGGTCCGATGGGCATTGGCCATTGCCGGTACCCCACGGCCGGCTCGTCCACGAGCTCGGAGGCGCAGCCGTTCTACACGAACTCGCCGTACGGCGTGGCGCTGGCACACAACGGCAACCTCACCAACTCGCACGAGCTGGTGGACCAGCTCTCCAACACCAACTTCCGCCACGTCAACACGGACTCGGTGCGTGAGAATATTGATGGAGACACAGGGTGGGTGGGTGGGTGTGTCATTCGGCTGTGTGCTGACGTGGCTGTGTTGATGGGCATTTTTGTAGGACTCCGAGTTGCTGCTCAACATTCTTGCTGATGAGTTGTTGAAGCGCGTGGATCAGCCATTGGATGTGGAGATGATCTTCGACGCCATCACGGGCCTCTTCCGCCGCTGTCGTGGCGGCTACACGGCCGTCGCGCTCATTAATGGCTTTGGCATTGTTGCGTTCCGAGACCCACATGGCATTCGCCCGCTTGTCTTCGGCTCGCGCTCGAGTCAGCATGGCGTGGACTATGCCATCGCATCAGAAAGTGTCGCCATCGACACGCTCGAGTTCAAGCTGCAACGTACGGACGCTGTATTATCTCGCCTCTCACGCTCTGGCTGCGATGGACTCACAAAAGGCACTGTTGTAATTGTTGCACAGGCGACCTCGCCCCAGGCGAGGCCATCCTGATTCGTCAAGGCGGAGATATTTACTCGCGCGTGTGCGTCCAGGAGGCATCATTGAGCCCATGCATTTTCGAGCACGTGTACTTTGCCCGACCAGACTCGTTCATCGACGGCGTTTCTGTCTACCAAGCGCGTCGCAACATGGGTTCCAAGCTGGCTGACAAGATCATGCGCGGCCGCCCAGACCACTGCATCGACGTGGTCATTCCAATCCCTGACACGAGCCGTACCTCGGCGCTTGAAGCATCGCGTCGCCTTGGTCTGCCGTACCGTGAGGGCTTCGTGAAGAACCGCTATATTGCCCGCACGTTCATCATGCCTGGCCAGGTAAGTTTTGTTGCTAAGTACGACCACAATAGGTTTGCGTCGTTGCTCACTCGCATCTTCGTCTTTTGTAGGTTGCCCGCAAGAAGACTGTGCGTATGAAGTTAAATGCCATTCGCTCTGAGTTCCAGGATAAGGTGGTGCTGTTGGTCGACGACTCGATTGTGCGTGGTACAACTTCCAAGCAGATTGTCCAGATCGCACGCGAGAGCGGCGCCAAGGCTGTTTATTTCGCGTCGGCTGCCCCAGCCATCCGCCACCCGAACGTTTACGGTATTGATATGCCAACGCGCGAAGAGCTGATCGCACACAACCGAACAGAAGACGAGATTGCGCGTGAGATTGGCGCAGACTGGGTCGTGTACCAGGATCTGGAAGACCTGGAGGAAAGCGTGCGTGAAGAGAACCGCAGCCTCCAGGTGTTCGACTCGTCGTGTTTCAACGGCGTGTACGTTACCAAGGACGTTAACGAAGCGTACTTCCAACGCCTCCATGCTGAGCGCTGTGATGCTCGCATGCAAGCCAAGAACATGGGTCTGGCGTCCTTCAGCCGCACGATGTCAAGTCCGCTATCTGACGAAGTCATCGACATGTACAACGCGCCTCAGTAATTCACCAAGACCCCGGACGAAGCCCGTGCGTTGTTTCTTCGCCCCGTCCTCAAACAGCCACAAAACATTTGCATTTTTGTGTGGTGGATGGATTATGATTTGCTTTTTTGTGGTGGCAGACGACGTCAAAATGACGCCCATGGACGCTACTTGTGTCGTCTGTTGTTCCGAGGCTTCCTTTAGTATAGAGAAATCCGATCGTTTCATTTTGAATATCTTGAAATCTTCTCTGTGTTGACCATCGATGGTACACAGCAACGGTCGTGGAGGCTACGCGGTGTAGCGGCGCCAATAACCGGCGTCATTCGACGCCGACGTAGCCACAGGCGCAAAGCCAGATGTTACCCATGCCACAACCGATAATCAATGCACGAACAGACCACTGCAAATCGCTGGACAGCAACATCGGCACTTGGTGCGACAGCTCCAGCGCGTAGCATCGTACGTCGACAGCGAACTCGCTAAAAGCCACTTGAATCAGAAAAATCAGCAGCAATATTGCCGTTCCCCGCTGACGACGAGCTGGGGCGAAACAGCGTGTACTTTGGGTGCTGGCGATAGAACACGAACGCACAGCTGGGAGCACACAATGACGACGTACTCGCCGCGCATATCCTGTTGCCCGTAGGAGATTTACAATTGAGCCAACAAGCGCCAGCCTTGACAACGAAGCAACGAACTCACCGCAAGGCCACTTGCGCCAAACAAGAACAGCTCTTCTTCCGTGGCCGTCTTCCACTTCATGGGCTGGACACTTGGTGATAGGGGCTGCACGATGAATGCGGCGACGTAGCAGCATCAGTTTACCTGCACGAATGAACAACAAACAAATATAACTGAGCCCGACGCTGAGTGTAGTTCAGCACAGTCGTGGTCTGCGCTTGCTGGAAGCGCAAGATGGCGAAGCTACAGAGCACAAATGCCACGAGCTCGGAGGCAAGACCGACATTATGTGGATGTAACCTGCGGCGAAGAGATTGGCCACGATGAACGAGAACTGATTCTTGCTGGCCTTGACAACTCGCCGCCAGTACGGGGCGCGATTGATATAGCCAAGGGCCTCACCTTGAATGGTTTCTTGTTGAAAAATCGTTTTGATAGCCAGGTCGCTACAGCACTTGAACCCATGATGCCGATCTACAGCTGTAACTGGGCACGAGTAACGTTTGTGTCAGCCACCGAGCCTACAAGGTATACTGAGCAGGACACGACGCTGCTAGCAGTCATCGCAGGAACCCTCGTGTGGCGAACGACAGTGCCTAGGTTGGGGCTTGCACGAATCGAAATCGTCCCACGATACGGTGGTCATCACGAGACTGCTCCACAAAACGTCGACGTGGTGGCACTCGTGACGTACGAGACCATGGACTGCTCGAGCACAGTCTTGCCCGAGATAACGTTGCCTCGCCCCAGCACGAGATTGAGCGCAACTACCACAGCGGCGAGCCACAGCGTGTTGCGGAGGATGCTCATCAAGACACCAGACGCATGGCACCACGTACGCCATTCGCACGAGTGCGCTCGCATTGCGATGTGTCTCGTAGCGGATGGGCGTGCCGCAGTGCGCGCACATTTGGAAATTGTGATCACCAGAACGTTTGTCTGCATCGCTGCTGGCTTTCGCGATAAGCGCCGATGCTGCACCTCCTTTTCAACAAGCCGCAAATCATTTGCAATTGTGTTTGCTGGATGAATTATGAGTTGACGACGACGACACCGATGGGCTTTCGTTGTGTCGCCATCAGTTGATGCCCCAGTTTGCATTTATAGAGAAATCCAATCGCTTCGTGTGTGTACCAGGTTGCATTCGCTCCACCAGCAGAGTCCACGAACGTAATGAGGCAACTCTGTTCTTGTCGTGCGACGTGCTAGAAATACTGAATATGCTGGGTCTGCTTGTCATTTCGTTGGGTGTGCACTCACCACGGACGCATTCCTGTCAAAACTTCTGCCGCTCTAATTGAAAGGGACGTTTGCTTCCGCAAAGTACGCCATCATGGCTGCTGTGAGCTTGCTGTTAGTTGCTGACAAAGCGCGCTCCGCGACCACAGGATATCCCTGCGAATGATGCACACATGGAATTAGCGATGGCTCATCTCATCAGGATAAATAAATTGCGCTGCACTCACCTGGGCCGGGTTACTGGCCGACAATTTCGACAACGATTCAGCAAGGAATCGCTTTGCGGGAGGGTACTCGCTCAAGTAGTCGACGGAGGTGACAGAAGCGAAGAACAACTTGGAATAGCCAGCCTCGTAACCAGTTTGTTCCAACTCGAGCAGTGCTTCATCCTCGTCCTTGGCAACTCCAGTTGTATCGGTCTCTTCAATGATCTTCACAACAGTGACGACTGCCTTGCTCCAGAGCGCCGGGTTCGACGTGACCATCTCAGCTTCGCACATGATTCGCGTCAGGCCGACCACACAAGCCTTGCGTTCCAGGGCACCGCGAGCCTTGGTGGCATTATCCATCCACACCGAGTCCAGCAACATCGTTGCCATACTGCACATACAAAATCGAAGTCAGTACTTTGATCATTGACGAACGACCAACATACCGCAGACCGTACCCCTTCTGAAGCGTTTCAAGTCCATTGATCAGTGGAGCTGGACCGATCTTGGCGACCAATGTCGACAACGTGTAGATCAGGTCCTTCGAGTAGGACGTCGCATTGCGACCGGACATGCGCGATTGCAGACGAATCATCAAGATCTTGATGATCTCGTTCAAGTACTGCGCGTACACTTCTTGAGGCATGAACGAGAACATTCCACGAAGCAAAGGGAAGGCGACAGACTCGGTGGTTCGAGAAGAAATGAGCTTCTGGAACACGCCCAAAATGCCTGGTACTGACTCCGCAACAGCTTCTGGGGCCTTGCGCATGTAAGCCTAGAACGCAGAAAATCGTTAGTTGCGGCTAAGTCACCAAAGACAAAGAAAGCGTGGATACCTCGATCAACTTCACAATCGCTGGCGCATTGCTGACTCGTTCCCAAAGCGCTGGATGCAACAAATGACGGAACATGCCCATGTATGCCGGCGAAACACCGCTTGGTCGGAGTTCCAGGATCTGGGCGAGCACTTGATACACATACGGACACAGCGACTCAACGTCCGACTTGAGCACCTTGTCAAATGGAGGGAAGAGCAGCTCTTCGAAGCGAGCAGTCGCATCTGGGTTGGCCTTGCATACGTGCAAGATGAGTACGGACAGCGACTCAAACAGATAATGGCTGAACGATGGGTTGCTTGGGTTCGCGCAAATTTTGTTGAGGATGTTGGTGAGCTTGTTGACGGCAATATCCGTGAACGGGAGGATGTCTTCGCGGGCAACGTTCAACACGCGCATCACCACCTTCATGAGGTAGTCATTCTCTGGGTAGTTTGGCTGCTCCAAGATGCCAAACACGTGTCGGAGAATGTCACCAAGGTATGGAGCCAACTCCGCTCGCGAGAACACCAAGTTCTGTCCCTCCTTCACAGTCAGCAGGCGCTCAATGCACGCAGCAGCGTATGTGTGCACCACAAATTGCTGAGGATCCATGCAGTTCATTAGCAGCGGGAATAGCTGTCGCATCGCATCCAAAGGCAATTGGGCACGGAACGTTGCGATGAACTTGATCGCATCGGCCTTCAAAATCAGCGAGCCTTGGTTGGTGTTGGAGAGTTCTGGCAGCACTTCAGTCATGAAGAATTCCATCAGTGGAACACGGGCATTCACTTCCGAGACACCACGCAAGCGAGATTGCTTGAGCGCAGAGATAGCAATCATGAGGTTGATCTGAAGGTAGAGACGCACGTTAGCTACGAGATCGACGAGCTACAGCCACTCCACACGCATCAAGAACTTACCGAAACATCCTTCAGCGCCCAGTTGGCAGCAGGATTGGCCTTGTATTGCTGCAGATGCGACTGCACCGTGGACACACAGATTTGCGTCACGGTTTCTTCGAAGCTGTTCATGAGGCCACGGACGAGATCTCGAGCAGCGCTGCGACGGCTGTCGCCATCCGAGCCTTCAATATCGCGACGGATGTAATCCATTGGGTTGTCTTCGAACAGCTCTTCATCCGATGCACGCAGCTGCAGGTTGCTGACGACAATGCCGCAGAGCTGTGGCAGCACCTGCGGCGCCTGAAACAATTCGCGGTTGAGGCTTCGCGACGAGACCGACGTAAGGAACTTGAGGCACTTGGCAGCCAGTTCGTCGTGCTTCAAGTGCAATGTAATGCGGTTGGCCAACAGGTTCCAGATCTCGCCCGTGAACTTCTCCAGGTAGCGCTTGAATTCTTCGTCATACTTCTCAGCGTACAAGTTGACGTTCTCGACGATAGCAACAAGCAGGAGATCGATCGAGTCAGGCTCGTCCTCGTTGTCCGCGTCGACCAGCAGCGGGTTCTCAAAGCTCATATAGCTCAAGAACTCGGTCATCCACTCGGCGATGTGGTCTTCAAAGTACTCCGGCAAGTCCTGCCAGTTGAGCGAGTAGAAGATACGCGCCATCAAGCGAAGCGCCGACATCATGAGCACGAGCTGCTCCTTCCCCAAGCCTGGCGTACGCAGAGCCGCACCCGTCTGCTTGAACAGCACCAGCAACGGCTCCTGGAACACCTCCAAGCAGTGCTTGAGCTCCCGGAACAAGCTGTCCGACTTGAACACGTTGCGGAAGCGCTTGAAGATCGTGTTGGCCGTCATGAGCACGCCGTTGCGCGCCTGCCACTCGGGCTCGGTCTGCAGCTTGTGCACGAGCTCGGGCAGCAGGTTTTCCCATTCGTGCGGGAAGTCGTACTCGCCGATGGTGGAGAGCGCCTCGATGAGCTGCTTCTGGATCGAGTCGGGCATGCGGCACATGAGCTCGACGATGTGCTGCTTCACGACGCTCTTCTCGCTGGGCTGGATGCAGCCGCTCTTCTCGGGGTCCCAGTTGCTCTTGATAAAGTTCTTGAACAGCAGCGCCGCGGCCAAGCGCACGTGCGTGTCTTCCTGCGCGCTTTCCAGCACCTGCAGCAGCTGCAACACATAATCTGGCTGGCTCGAGATCGAGGCCAAGTACTGCTCGGCGCCCTTGCGCTTTTCCGCGAACGGAGACAGCGTCTGCTCGGGGCACGAGCGCAGGATCTGCATGTTGGCGGCGGCCATGGCGTCCTCCTCCTCAATGGGCTTTAATGGCAACTTCCAGAACACGCCCGCAATTCAATCCACTCATCCCGATTCATCCTGCAATTGGACATTTTCGACACCATTTTCGACAGATTGGCGCGGCGGTGCATTACCAACAGCAATATGTCGCAGATGATGATACAAATGTGGGAGCTATATATTATTGCGCCATCATCGCTTGTGCGCATTTGTCACTGTGAGTGACACGGTCGAGATGGCGGTTCCCGATCCCAGTGACATCAGTGACAGCAGCGCCAGGAACAAGGACGCTGGGCGGGCAGCATCAGACGCTACGCCAGACGACAACGTGGACGCGTATGTGCAGGACCTCGTGGCGCTCAAAGCGCTGTACGGCAACAATCATTTGAGCGACGTGCTGTTCGTGTTCTCGGGCACTTCAACGTCGCGGTCGCTGCTTGAGAACGCCGATGGCGCCAACGCGGACGAACCGGTGGACAAGGACGAAGGTGACGGCAAGCCAGAGCACCACTTGATCCCTGCGCATCGACTTGTGCTGGCACTGCGCAGCGGCACGTTCCACGCGGCGTTCCTGCGCACGAAAAGCAGCCAAGTGCCAAGCCAAGTCCGGTTCCCGATCAAGATCCACGTGCAAGACACGTCGTTCGAGGTGTTCGCGACGCTGCTGCGGTTTCTCTACACGAACGACGTCAAGTCCGAGCTGTTGGCGAAGGAAGACGGCGAGCGGAAGGAGCTGGAAGCGTTTTGGCGGGACCTGCTCCGGGCGGCGTTTGTGTACCTTGTGCCGTCGCTGGTGACGACGTGTGTGCAGCACATCATCCGGTTGTTGGAGACTCCAGAGACATCACAGCCGGATGGCAGTGCGGCCAGGGACGTCGAGATCAAGCAGCTGAAGAAGATCTTTGAGATCCTCGTGTTCTCGGATGCAGTGTTGGCCACGCGCCAGTCGGCGGCCAAACGACGAGCGAGCAAGCAGCGTCGCGCGGTCAGTGCCTCGGACAGCAATCAACCTCTCAGAGAATCAGTGAATGACAACGCAGATGGAGGGGTTGCCGAGGAATGGCGCGGATTGGCCGCATGCACGGCGTCAATCGTTGACTTACAGCGGATGTGCATGCAAAAGCTCGAGGTTGTCCCCGATCGCCAGTTTGAGGCGTTGCTGCATTCGGACGTGGGGAAGCGCTGTTCCACTGAGCGCATTTGTGACATCTTGCGGCAGCGATCCAAGAATCCATTGGTGGTGGCGATTCGGTACCAGCTTGGTCGCGTTGTCAACGAGCTGCTCAAGGGTGGCGAGCCATTGGAAACGGTTGTCGATGGTGAGGAGCTGCCACTGGTTGCGGCGTTAGCGACCGGGAACGACGCGATCATTCGACGCCTGCTGGTGGATGAGAACGCGCCGTTCTTCTTGCTGACTGACAAGATCCCATTGCTGCTATTGGCGTGTGCTAGTGGCAATGTTCTACATTGCGAGATCCTCCTGAATAAGAACCATGAAGACGTCAACCTCATTTCTCCACTCGAGAGTGGTGACAAGGACATCTTGAGCGAGTTTGGGCGAAGGCAGACTCCATTGCATCTTGCCAGTCGGAAGGGCCACGCTGGGGTCGCCAAGTTGCTTCTCGAGAACAAGGCAGTTCCCAACCTTCAAGACGAAGAAGGCAACACGCCACTGCACTGCGCTGATAACATGGAAACAGCTGACGTATTGCTGCGAAGCACATTCAAGTCCAACCCAAACATTCCAAACCGACGAGGACAGACGCCACTCCACGTTGCTGCTGCTCGTGGGAACGTTGGGATCGTCGACCTGCTGTTACGGCACAACGCAGATATCGAGATCGTGGATGACCAAGGTCAGAGTGCATTCCACGTTGCGGCTGCCAACGGCCACACGTCGGTGGCGCTAGTGCTGTTGCGTGAAAGTGAATTTGCTCAAGAACGACGCCAAAGCGACAGGAATGACACAGTAGAAGGCAGTGCCGACGCACCGGCCGACCAAGCTCCCAGCTCACATGGTAGCGCGGCGCCTGAGCCTGAACAAGACAGCAATGCATTCAACATCAACCAAGAAGACCTGAAAGGCAACACAGCACTGCATCTGGCGGCGATGTCCCCTTCTGAGCGGTGTCAGAAGATGATCCAACTGCTCGTGGAGAACGGCGCCGATCCAAACCACACGAATTGGTTTGGGTACACGCCGCTGCACTTGTTCTGCTCGCACCAAAGTGGCCCAGCGTCGGCGATCGACATCTTTGTAAGTGCCTGCAGTGGTAACGCATGTCTGCATGAGCACTGATTCCTAGTTGTTGCGTTTGTGTTGTTCCTCAGATTGAGCACGGAGCGAAAATTCATAGTCAAAGTCTCGATGGCAGCACAGCGCTGCATCTTGCTGTCGGTCGTGCCAGCGAGAGCGTGGCTGTAGCGCTGGTGATCGCCGGCGCCCATGTGCATCTACAAGACGCCGCGGGTCGCAGCGTCGTCGACCTAGCCGAGAGCACGAACCAGGGCGCAATGCTGGTGCCGGTGCTGCGCAACCTGGCCCACCCGCCGGAATGGGTCGCCGACGACCAAGCTCGTGAGTGCTCGTCCTGCCACACGGCGTTTGGCGTGGCCATGCGCAAGCACCACTGCCGGCATTGCGGCCGCATCCTGTGCTACAACTGCTCGAGCCACAAGACACCAATCGCCAAGTTCCAGTTGCTCAAGCCTGTGCGCGTGTGCGACACGTGCTTCGACGTGTTGTCGTTCCGGAAGCTCCTCTGAACGTTGTCAGTCAGTCCACCCATCCATCAATCGTGCGCAATAATGACATGCGTTCCAATCCATCCATCAACAACGCATCGACACCACCAATCCAAAACCAATGCAAGCCAATGCAAACAACGCCTGCACGTCATGCATTGACGTGCGCCGTTGCGAGGCGCACACCCACGCACCGACCGCACCAATGTGCGTGTAACGCCCCCCCCCCCCCCCAGCGCGAGCCACGTCGCTCCGTCATTGGCTGAAATACCGCATTTTCGCCCGATGATTGGCTGAAATCGCGCAGCGGGGCTCCGCTCGCCGCGTTGGCGACTTTGAAAATGGTTGCTGCGTTGGGTTATTGGTGAGGTGGCACGGAACAGCAGTGGCAGGCAGCCCCGAAAGACCAAGCAAGACCACGGGCCAAAGCCCACGCACGGCGTGGACGGCAAACGGGCATCGGCTGCACAAGCATTCCAACCATGAGCACGACCAGCGGCAGCTCCCGTGGTGGTCGCAGGAAGAAAGTCGGGCCGTGCCAGCCACCGACAAGCACCAGTGGCAGTGGCAGTGGCGGCGGTGGTGGTGGTGGTGGTGGTGGTGGCCACATTGCGCCAGGCGCCGCTGCGTCGTCAAGCAACAACAACAACAACAACAGCAGCAGCAACAACAGTGGCAACAGTGGCAACAGACCGCGTGCCAAGTCGTCGCACTCGAGCGGTGGCGGCGGCAGACCTCGCGACGTGATGACGCGCAACCGCGTGGTGCGGTCGCCGCCGGCCGTGGAGGTGGACGACTCGCTCATACTGTCGCTCGGCGTCGTGGGCGTCAAGTTTGCGTGCCTCGTGCAGAAGGACTGGCCGTGTGAGACGCTGATCGCCGTCGCCATTGCCGAGTACCACCTGGCGCACCCGACGTGCGAAATCCCAGACTTCAACCTCATCTTCCACTGTGGTCGCAAGGAATACCTGGACGGCTCATTGTCCATCGGCAGTGTCTGTCGCGACCGTGACGAGCTCGAGCTCGGCATGGCCCTCCCAGCAGCACCGCAGACGCCCGAGGGAGCTGTCGTCACGCCCGTGACCCGGGCGGCGCTTGGGGAAGACGGCGCGGATTTGTACGACTTCACGGTCATGTTCCACCGCTTGCCGCTGGGATTCACGCTCAAGCAAGAGAGCGAAGGCACGGTCGTGGCCAATATCTATCCGCACTCGGCAGCGACGCACTATGATCGTCTGGTGCCGGGCGTCCTCATCACCAAGATCGGCGGCATCTCGCTTGATGGCCTTGGGCTGCGCCACGTGCACGATTTTATCAAGAACGCGACGCTGCCGCTGGAGATCGGCTTCCGAGGATCCAAGAAGCCACCGAGACGCTCGTCGCGGCAATTGCGACCGCCGTCCATCAACGCGTCGACCACCAAGTCTGAGGATCGCGATGACGTGCGCTCGGTGCGCTCCAACGCATCGTCAAACGCTGTGCGCGACAGAGCCAAATCCGCGCCTCGCAATCCCAGCGACGCCGAAGCGCTTGGGGACGCACACCGTGATGATGCATCGACGCGAAGCTCCCACGGCAAGACGATGCAGCGACTCATGAGCGAACGCAAGAAGACAAACGCGGAAGCACCGTATCCAGACCATCGCAGCATGTCGGCTGTCAAGCGGATGACGCGAAGCCGGCAATCGTCATCGCACAGCGACAAGGGCGACCCCCTGGTAACGTCACCTGAGGCCAGTCCAGTGCAGTCGGCAGCAGGAAGCACGCCCAAGCCAGACAACCAGAGCCCTTCACCGACGACCGAGCACATTCAGGCATCGTCCACGTCGGTATCGTCTCCACCACCAGCACCGGTCATCCTTGCGAGCGTCAAGCAATCAGAAGGTATCTCTAATGTGGTGGTCAAGCAAGAGCGCGATGTGGAGCCAGCCAAGTCATCTCCAAACAAGCCACCGACTCCACGCTCAGCAAAGCTGGCGTCCGAACAATTCCTGCAGCGCATCAAGTCGACGCCGAGTCGATCGTCCACTGACTATCCTTCCCAGTCCCGCTATCCGGAGGTCGGGTCGAACCAGAACGATGAGGATTCGGAAGAAGTGCTGATCGAGCACATCAAGATGCTGCAGGCTGAGCTCATCCGGAAGCACGAAGAAGCCAAACAGATCGCCAACCAACTGGAGCGCTACCACAACCAGCTCTCGCGTGTTCGAGAGAAGCTGCACCGCCCAGCAGCCGACACACACCAATCCAACGCGAAGACACCACGTTCATCCTCCTCGACCAAGCTGCGGCTGACAGCCGAAGTGCTGGAAGAAATGGACATGAAGTCGGGACTGCCACCCAAGAACTCGGTTTGCTGTTCATCCAACGCGTCATCGGTCTCTGGATTCTCGGGCTATTCGAACTTCTCGGGTGCGCCACGCAACTCGCGACTGTCCCGTGTGATGGGCCACTCGACCACGCAGTCGGTGCGCTCGGACGCGTCGGTGTCGTCGTGCAACTCGCAGTCGTCGGACCGCAAGGGTGCTCGCCGCTCGTCCCTTAAAGGCAGCACCAACGGCATCAATGGCCGCTATAACTACATGCCACAGCGCTATTCAGCGTCGTCTTCCCAAGACGTGCCGACGTCGTTCTCGTCCCGTGGAGCTGTCATCTCGCGGGCCAAGGCTACGCGTGACTCATTCCTCCCCAAGAACGACACGCCCGGCGTGGGCTACTACGACGTCAAAGTGGTTGACAAGGTCAAGGGTGGCGAGATCGGCGACGCTGACCGCACGCTGCCATGGGGATCCTAAAGACGACATTATCAGCCCCCCGCTGACACGCGTGGACGTGCTTCCGTTCGTCGTGTTGCTGTAACTATCATCATCATCATCATTACCTCTCTCGGTTCGCTTCTCATCTCTCTCTCTTGTGTCCATAGAACTACTAACTGAACGCGTCCACATCTACAATACAAAATGGAAAGTTCCTTCCTTGTTCGCCGTATTCGATCCATCGCTGGTGTCGTCATCACGCAAGCACTGCATGGTCGAGTAGTGGTCTCCGATACGCTTCCTCGTTCGATTGGGGATCCACTGCAACCAAACAACACCAACGAGGGCGATAAAATAATGATGATCGTGCATCGTGGCCCTACCAACCAGATTCTGACAGCACGTACGGTTTAGTGTCTTCATCTTCTTCTGCTTCCATTCGCTGAAATCGCGGTTGTAGTACTTCATGAAGCAGCAACCGAGGATCGTGCACAAAATAATGATGCTCACGAGCCAGAACCAGTTGCCGTCCTCACTCTGGCCCGGCGTGCTTGTAGGCGCCATGGAACCTCGCGCGGTCGACATCGGCAGCACAGCAGCAGCAGCAACAACCCCGCTCACCGACAACACAGGACGAACAAGATCCCTTGATGGCCGCATGCGGTGGAGGAACGTGGCGATGGAAGATCACGCCTGAAGCGGATTGAGGGCGTTCAGATCACGAGCGCGGGGTCTCGCTCTAGAGCAGGTGCTTGCGCAGTGAGAAGCACCCGGGGAGAGTGCGACGTCGACGTCGGACCGCGACGCCCACGTGCTCCTCTGTCAGCAACTGCGGCGTTGTGCAGTGCTGTGTGGCTTTGCGCACGGGTGGTCGCGAGCGACGCTTGGGCGGCTTCCATCCATCTTTCGACAGCAGCTGTGTGACCGCCACGCGCGCCTATTATCCAAGTGCCACCCCGCAGCTCACTCACCACCGAGTTGGAGGCGCAACCCACAACACCGCTGTGCTCGTAGATCAGCCGAAAGTATAATAACACAACGTGCAACTCCACGTAGATTGTCTGCCGCCGCCTTCGTGCTGCAAGAATGGATTCATGACGATTGATTTTTGACGGAAAGAAATGCTGCAAGACTGGAGTCAGCGAACGACGCTGTCATCACAAGCACGGATCGAAGGCGCCTCGCTCTCCACATTGGTATACTGTTCACGCTGCGTGCTTGTCATTCACTCGTTTGAAATTATTAGATGCTGTGTCACTCGTTCACAATTGATAGTCCAGGTCATACCTGGCGACCACGCTGTCCAGCCCAGTTGGCCAATTTACATCTACGAAATCGCATTCAATTCTCGTCTGCTTGACTTGTCGACTCGAGTTGGTGTCCGCACATATCGGAGTGGTCCAAGCCAACATTGTGCTAAATCCACCTCCGGAACAGCGCCAATCGTCGTGTTCTGGATTGCAATGAGCGAAGGAACCGCCGAACCGACAGGAGATGTAACATGCGATGGCAACTCCAAGGCGTGGTTGCTGTCCTATATCACTGCATGCGATCCGATGAACGTCGTCAAAGGAACTTCACGCAGCTCGTGAACAAAATTACGCTATTAATCATGTTCACAAGCGTCAGATTCGACGGGAGAGCAGTCAATTGACACCGCTCGAGTCGCACAGACGCCATCCCTAGGCGTTGTGAGAACGCAAGGTCCGAGTTCAGCAGCGACGGGTTGGTGTCTGCAATCGCGATACCGATCGGAGCTGGTGGGTCATTGAACGAGAGCAAACCACGCGGAAGAGTATCGCCGACTGCGTCCAGATTCACAAGGTACAGATGGATTTCGAAGAAAGCAGGTTATTGCGGCCTGTGATTGCAGCGCCTTCATCCCAAGACACCAGCGTGCTGTTGCAGATCCGCAACTCCAGCAGAGAAGACATCTGGGTCAGCGACGCCGGCATTCCCAACGTTGGGCAATGCTGATTTCTGCTGCTCTATCCATATCGGGATGTCGAAGTTAAGACCCAGGATCATCAAGAAATATGGCAGCACAAGGATGATGGGAAGAAGCGATGCAATTAGCACATCAAGAACAACATCAATGGCCAAGCAGGTTCATGTGACGACGCTCTGCCATCACGTAGAACAGCGGAGTTGACCAGCAGTTCAGCACCAACAACGATATAGCAAATCGGTTGATCCACGCAGCGGACACGTACTTGCTGATCCAAAAGCACAAGTCCGTCTGTGAAGCCACTGCCGTCAGCTCTCGACGAAGGAAGGCAACGTCAAAATACCGACCATGCACGCTGACAGCTCGCCATGGTGTTGCGCAACCTCGCGACTAGAATGCGCACCAAACGCGAGGTGATTGGCGCACACCGATCGGTAGATCATGGCTGTGGCAGCACTGACGTGCACGAGCGCGATCCCTCCGTCAACCTCATAGACTGGCGTTGATGTCCACTCCAGTGGCTGCAACCACCTCGATGGCATGGGCACCCCAGCACCACTAATGCCGCAGTCAACGCCGCCACAGACATGGCCACGCTGGTGAAAATGCGAATCGCCGTCCACGCGAGAGCAAACCCTTGATGCGAGCACAAGAGAGCGCTAGAGGTGACGCCATCGCTTGAATCAACATGCGTAGCAACAGAGTCAAGGCTCTTGACGAACACGGCTGGTGACGTTGGGTCTATCCTGACGGAGCGCACACACGCGAGATGGTGGCTGTCCAACGCATGTGAGCAACAACTAATGCCTCTGGAGGGAGGTGAAGCTGAGAGCTGAGCGATGCGGATTGTTTGAAGGCGTTCGTATATTTCACTTGCACGATGTCTGTTTGTAGCAGCGACAGAGCGACCGACACGCCCCAATGCGATGCTTGCACTATCCTGGTTGGTTCGCTCTCTGCAATATGCGGTGCTGTGCTGTGCTGTGCGGATTTGCACGCGCAGATGGTGGCGTGCTGTTTGAGTGTTGATTTTTCCAAGCACCGGACCACCTTCACGCCACATCGGCCGCAACCCCCAACACTCCTGCCTACGTTCCTGCCTGTGCGTTGCTATCGATGGATCTATGACTTGGAAGATAAATACTGGAAGAATCGGACCGAGCGAATCACGCGGTCATCGCGAGCGCGCGTCGAAGTCGCTCACACCGACGGGCGACTCTTCTTTGGCTCCAACATTCTTGTCGCCGAATGTGGTGACGTAGTGATCCCAGAGACTGCTGAAGCACGGCTCCACTTGCTCTTCATTGTAGCCCGTGAGCACTGTCAGTTCTTCTCTCCACAGAGGTCTGTTGAGGTACCACATCACGTCAGCACCTGCTCAGTAGACTCACTGCACGTGCAACCACGACTTACGAGACACCGAGGGCCTTCCTGGACGCCGCGAGGATGCTGGCCGCCACGAGGGATGGCCGATACGCCTGGAACGAATATTCTGACCACGGAGGCACAGTGAGACCCACGACATGGAGCAATGCATGGACGACAATACCAGGAGGCTCACCTTGCAAACAGAGGTCGACGAAGAAGTCGGTGTATTTGTCGTAGTAGCTGCGCGCTTGGTCGATGACCTTGAAGCCTTGGACACGATCGCCCGGGAAGAACACACGCTGTGCCAGGAAGTGGTGCACGAAATGGATCGGTGTGAGGGCCGTGAGGGACCATTCCAGTCTGCACCATCGACAATCGCAGCGTGAGGACGGTCCAGAGCCAAACAGAACCACCACCACAAAAATTGCGCCACACGTACGCAGTCAATGTCGACAACTCGGTGGCGTGGATGTCTGCAAACGAGTACGCGCGGTTGCCAAACTCCCAGAACTCGGACGTCGGCGGCACTTCTTCCTCGGGGCCGTGGAACTTGGACGCGATGAGGATGCAGCTCAGGGCCACGAGCTGGAAGCGGTCTTTTGGGGGCAGCTCACGTGTCTGCGAGTACAAGAGATACCAGCATCAAAAATGAGCACCACCATCGCCATGAATGAGGAGCAAAGAACGCGAAGAACGCACCACAAGGACACGCTCCAAGTACGCGACGGCCGTGTGCACCGTGGTCTTGCGGACCTGCATTTCTTCGCCGATCTCCGACATCCAGTCCACGAGCACGCGGCGATACTGAGGTCAAATAAAAACACATTGAGTTCTCGGATTGCCACCATATTGCGTTCCTCAGCCGACATACTTTGACGTAGTCGTATATGCGACTGTAGTCAGGGCGCTGCTGGCGCTCCTGCCGAAGCATCGAGCGATACGCCAGGTCCTGCTCTCTCGCTTGCAGCACCATCCGCTGCAACCAACAACGACAACAAAGCACATCACAACACAACAGCATCGATGAGCTCCTCTCGTCCAGGTCTCTGCTACCGCGTGTCCATGGTGGGACACCAGGGCCATGCCGACCCCAACACTCACAGTATTGTGCTCGACCGCCTGCAGCGACGTCCGCTGCGTGGCGCGTCCCTCTTCAGACTGGTTGTCCTCAAAGCTCTCGTCGCAGGCGAGCACGTCGTCGCAATCCATCATCGCGGCCGGCGCGACGAGCGCAATGTTGCCACTGAGTCACCCGTGGAGTGACGATCGAGTGGTCGATCAACCAAAGACTCAGACAATGGGAGAAGGCAGCCAGCTCGCAATGCGCACACGCACAAGCACACACACACACGGCGTGGATTGGATTGGATTGTCCTGTCCTGGCAATGTCAATGCCCACCCGCCGGCGCATGCAGTGAGCAGCCACAGATTGCGAAGTGCGCGCTTTGCTGGTCAAAGTCCAGCGCCACAACCGTGCCGATCCGGAGGAATCACTTGGAGTTTGTATGGGAGCCAGGTCGACCCGGGCTCAACCCGCGCAACCCAAGCCCGAGTTTTGGCGGGAGTTTGCGCGCCAAACGCGCCACCCCTCGTAAATAACCCTCGGTAATTTGGCGGTATTTTGAATTTTGAACAAAACGTTTTGGTGACGCCTGTGGCGCGGCAATTAATTGGCGCTAAACATGGCGCACGCACACACACACACCAAAAATGCAGGTTCATTCCATTCCGGAGCTGGCGGCGTGCTATCGTTTCGCACACGACTTGCTCAATCATTTACAGTGTGCAGTGAAGCCCGTCCGTGCAGACACAGAACTGGCGAGCGTGTTGTGTGGAGTTGGGTGCTTGATGATGGTGCGCGCGTGAGCGAGAGCCCGCGTTGGCGCCAAACCAGCGAAGCGAGATTAGGGGACACACTCTGCCAGCGGTTCTTTTTCGATATTTTGTTTGGTTTGCCACTACCGGCCGTGTTCTCCCGCGTTTTTCGCTGTGGATGGAGCGCAGGTTGCACTGCACGTTGCAGGTGATCGATGGCGATGCGATGGCGTCCGTCGAACATTCAGTGCAGCTGAGACCAAACCAGCGAAAGTGTCGCTCGTGTCCGGCTCGGCTTGATGGCAATCTGGTCTCAAGTGAAGGAGGCGTGTTAACAAGTGGACGCGCGTGTTTGGTACATGATGGTGGCGATAAACAGAATAGTCCTGTACGTCTCTCAAAAATGGTTTGCTTGGCTAGCTCGCTGAGGTATCAGTCGTCTAATTGCGTGAGCATGGCGACGCCACGGGCGACCCAGTGGTTCTCAGGCTTGGTGGTCGGTAGACGGATGAAGCAGATGAAGTTGGTCGAATGACCCGTTGTAGACAGTGTTCCACGGCGTTCGCTACGTTGTTGTCATCAACATCGTAATCGTCAGCACCACACAACAACTCCACCTCAGATAGTAGCCACGCGCACCTGGTCTTGTACACTGGACACGAATACGACTTTTGCACGCTCATCTCGGTCTTCTTGACGGGCCGGAAGAGAATAACTGGTGCCATCGAGAACAACACCTTCGGTTCAGACTCTCCCAACGCGTGCTCCGATTTATCCCATCGCGCGCCTTCGAGAAACAGTCCGCGCACGTACACGCCGTCCTGTCACAAACAATCACAACGAAATACAATGGTCAGTGTCTGCCGCGATGTGTGTGCCGAGAGCGCACGGACCATGGCTTACCTTGGGTTTCTGCGAGTACTCAGTTCGTGGCATCGGTTCATGATCAAAGCCAAGCTGGTCGATTGGCAGCGTGTACTTGCGGGCGTAGTTTTGACTTGCTCCGGTCAGGAACGCTTGCGTGAAGAAGAATCCGGACACCCAGTACACAGTCGGAGGTCTGTCCGTGAGCCATTTTCCGAAGAAGACGATGCGCTCCAGCAAATCATTGACATAGCTGCCCAGTGGCTTGAGAGATGGATAAGACCTCGCTGCCCACATCGCTGGGATCTTGCCGTAAAACAGACTCTGCGACACGTTCTCTAGCTCGGCCGACATGACAACGAGACCTTTCAATGCCTTGCGCAGACTGATGAGACTGGCTCGGATTGTCGACGTCAAGTTGTTGAATCGCACGAGTTCCTGGCACAGCACCGTGTTCATGGATTCATCCCATTGCACGGGGTATCGGATCTGCGCCATTTCCATGTCGAAGTTCTCAGGTAAGCGTTGTAGGATATCGTTGGCCACCGACTCGACCATGTCTTCCTGCGACATACTTCCGCTATCACTTGATCCTCCACTGCTCTGCGTGAGCAGAATGTCACTGCAGAGCTTGGTTGTTTGATTCTGGTCTTTCGTGATCGTCGCGTTATCGTGCAGACCAAATACACCGGGCGAGGCAACGAGAGGCAAACTCTCGATGAACTTTTGGTACGAGTCGAAGTTGCCATCTGGAGGAATGCTGTACACTCCACGCTCATCAAACGAGTAGCCGTCAGTAAACACGTCCATCGTGTAAAACCGACCAAGGATGCACGCCAGCGTGCGGCGATCCTTGTCGTCCGTGACTCGACCGCCGTAGTTGCATTCACCAGTGCAGTACCGCAGCGCGCGAAGCGGGATCTCTTCATTTTCTTCGACAAACATCGCGAGCTGTCTGATGCTGATGCTGAGGTCGGATTCATTGAATTCGTACTGGATGTTCCAGCCCAGAGGACCGAACTGGCGGCGCTCGCGAACCAGCGCGTGGAAGAAGCAGAGCGAATACAGCAGGGCACGGAACTCACGGACTTTTGTGACGGACTCAAGGAAACCTCGTTCACAGATTGGATCCGACATGTACGAGCCTAGAAGGTTGGCACGCAGGCCTTGCGGGGGTTCATTGGTCATCTTCACCCCGTTTTGTAGCACCGATGCTGGGAAAACGTCACTCGGATACGTCGTGCACCACAGGCGGAAATCGTTGTGCGTGTTGTCTGGTTTGATGTCTTCAGCGATCTTCTCCATGGCAGGCATCCAACTGGGTGCCAAGTGACAATTCTGAAGGACGACCCATGTGCCAGCTTCGCGTGCGCGCACAATCATGCGTTCAGCGATCGGTCCTTGACCCTGACCGAGCGAGATTGTCTCAGCCTTCTGTCTAAGTGAGTCTGCGAACTTCAAGACAGAACTCATTGGATCCGATCCAGGGGACAAAATGAAAACTAAAGGAGATGACACGTTGCTGTCAGCGTAGCTCAACGCGAGATCGAATGGCGGAGGCTTCACGAACTTCTCGCCCATCTCCTGGACGAGGAAATACTGCACTCCAACTACGAGCAAGTCTGGACGAATACACCTCAGTCCAAGAAGGCGCCGGAACGGTGTTGAGTTGCCCAAGAAACCAGGGAAAGGCAGTGTGTGACCTACAGGACTGTCGTACACTGCCTTCCACTGATTCTCGCAGTCGAGGAATTCTTCGATGATTCCTTGGCAAGCTGGAATCGTTGACAAGCGGTAGAACTCGGCCCATTGCTTCTCGCTCAGCCATAATTTCGCTGGGTTGGAGGGTGGATCGGAGAGGGCGACACCACCAGTTAGCAGGAAGTACCATTCGGCACTGTCAATTTCGTTCTTCCCTTGCTTGATGATGATGCAGAGCAGGAACGAGAACATCAGCTTATCTTTTTCCAGGAGCGAACGACACACGTTTCGGTAGAGCGAATACGTGAAGTGACTGTCGAGATTCTTGAGTCGCTGTGTTAGATCCGGCGAACGGTCGCTCTGCAAAATACTAAGAATGAACAAATTGATGAACCATGTGAGCGAGTACTGGTAGACAGGCTCAATATTTGCCAGCTGATCGATGCAGAAAAACAGCACTTGACTGGAATACGCCACAGGTTGATAGCCTTCTCGCACGAGATCGATCTCAAGTTCAGTCTTCTCGGCGACTTTTTGTTCCTTTTTGATTTCGTCGGCCACTTGCTTACTTTGGTTCATCGTAGTGATGGCCATTTCATCCTCAAGAATGTTGCCCTGGGATGACGACAAGATGTGCAGAATCTTGTCCTCAATTTCTTTCAACAAAGCCTTGTTTTTGGCATTTTGCACAATGAGTTTGTTCTTTTGCTCTTCGAGATCCGGACGTTCCTGGGCGACAACGATACCAAGCAGCTGATCTTCCAAACCACGTGGTGTGATCATGAAATTGAGCAGCGTCACTTTCACGGATACTTCAGGAAGGTAGTGAGGGTTTCGAAGTTTCGTCGTGATGTAGAAACGGAAGTTCTCCGAATACTCTACTGTTGAATCACCCAAACGTAAGCACGTCACGCCACCTTGTTTAAAAGTTTGCTTCAGCAGCAGTGGCTCCAGAGAAGGATCAAGCTCTTCGCCGACGTTTTCAAGTAGAACAGGAGTGCCAAACTGCACGGCGTTCTCGATTGAACGCAAGTAGTCAGCATCTGTGAGCTTGATCACCGTCATGCTCTTGTCTTTCTCCATGTTACGAATCCATTTGTTGGCTTGACCTTGAGGATCGATCATAAGCGGCCAACGTCGAGAGTTGAAGACAATGATGCCGTTGTCAATGGAGAAACCATCCGTTGGTAATCCGTCAATATTCCACTTTCGAACTTGGACGGCGTCGCCGAGTGTGCCGTTTAGAGACGGAGAGTCACTGCATGGGATGCCGAGCTTCTTACATCGTTTGACCCAGTCATTCACTGCTTCCTGGCGGAACACAGACGTGAACGGGCCAAGATAGGCGACCACTCCTGCCGACATCAACACATCACCGGTCAAGCGACTGTACTGGACTCCCAAGTCTGCAGCAAATTCTGTCCAACGCGTCTTTTCGCCACCCAAACTTTCAATCAACGTCGCTGCACGCACGAGTTTCTTGCCAGTAAGGTCCACTTGGTACTCCAGGTTCTGCTTTTGCTTGGTCGCGGAGTCAAACTGACGCTGTAACTCCGCCAACCCATCTTCGACGTCTTTGAGCTGACCTAACTTATCATTGAGCTTGAGCATCGTTTCTTCTAGCTGTTGTTCGGCCAGTTTGAGGGCTTCACGCTTCGGTGCCACAACCTTGGAGACGTTATCATACAGAGCCATCGCGTGTACCCATTTACATAAACCAGCAGCGGCTTTCGATGCTTTCTCAGCTTTCTCTGGACTGAAATTCTCGTCTGCGATGTACTTCGTTGCGACGATTTTCATCACCTTGTGGTCGAGATTGTCTTTGTCAAACTTTTTCAGCGTGGTGATGAAACCTGCATCACTCAACATCTTCTGCGACGGTCCCCAGTAATCCATGATACGTTTGGACGGATCTTGCGGATCAGGAATACGGGCAGGCTTGATGCCCAACATCACGCACACACCTTCACACACGAGTTTGACACCAGCATGTGGATTGGCCATTGACTTGACCTCATTGATTTCCGAAGGCTTAATAGTGTCCAGGGCCTTCAGTGCTTCCTCCAGTGCTGGGATAGCTTCAGCCAAGTCAGCTTCCACACTAGCTTTCTGTTGTTCACACTGAGCTTTGGCTGCATCCGCCACAGCGACGTCTGCTTGCACTTCCGTCCGCTTTACTTCAACTGCTGGAAGTTTCGATTTGATCTCTTCCATCAAGATGTCAGTGTCTTTTTTCGATTTATCGAGCACGGGCTGAAGCTCTTCCAACTCCTTCCGCATCACGGAAACGTTGTTCTCTGCAAACTGGAGCTTCTCCAATCCAACCAAGTATCGATTACGCGCAGCTTGTACAGATTCTCGCCTTCGTGCCAAGAAACTCTTGAACGCAATGATCAACTCCAGATACGACGTAGGTGTGACATAGTTTTGTCGCCGAAGTTGCTTTAGGAATTTCTCGGAGTGATCCATCACGCTGACGTGGAAGTATTGACACGTGTCCACAATCGCTTTGCGTACACCAGCACTATCCATCTCCACATCCGCTAAGAACTTCTCTGCCACTGCCACCAATGCGTCGGATGGCCACGCCGTAAACCAGTCAATGGTACAACAGTTGATGAGGGATGGGAACTTACGCAATCGGTCGCGGAACGCATCACCGATGGGAGAGCACGCGAGCACTATGTGCAGATTGCTTTTGACACGTTGGATGAAAAACGCATAGAGCTGTGCTTGACCCATGTTGTCGCCAACACTTTTTCCCAGTTTCTCTTTGACATGCGGCCGCACTGCCTCGCAGATCCCCACGCGCTCATCATACGGAAACAAGTTCGGGATTTCGCCGGAGTTAAGCATGTTGTTGACGTCCTCCACGAAGCCTTCGTACTTGATCTGTGTGTCACTGAACAAGAATACCAAGGGACGAGCACCTGTACCGGCAAGCCGCAGAACGTCTTTCATGTCTTCTCGCCACTCGTTCATCGTATAATTTTTCGAGATCTCGATTTGCTTGATTTCGTAGTCCACGATAAACGCAGCCAACCGAGTCAAACTCTGGCGCCCGCTACCGCCGACGCCCACCAGCAGTGCATTTCCTCCTGGCATATTCAGCACGCGAACAATGCGGGATAGATGCTCGATTGCGAAAAGAAACATCACCAGGTTCATGGGCTTGCGACTGATGCCATTGTACTCAGTCAGATACGAGTCGAGGCAGCGGATCAGATTCTTGATGCCGTCAAACTCTCCTTCAATGCGCACATCGACCTCTTTGTACAAACGTGGATTAGCATCTGGGTCAAGGTAGTCCCCAAAAAACAAGTTGCGCATGTCAGCTGTCGTGACTGGTCCATCGCGTCCGCGCTTGAGACTAGCAAAAACCTTGTCAAAATTAGTCGCAAAGTGCTTGATTGTGATTTTCTTCTGCACTTCATTGAACCAATCACGATCATCGTCGTCAACGAGACGATCTCCAATTACACGCAACGACTCATGCACCCACAACTTCACCAAGCTATTCGCTGTAAATTGGTCGCTTGGTGCAACCAGCATGATGCCTTGGATGATGCGCGAAAAATCTCGCAGGTTGAAGGTGTAGTGCGACTTTTTCGGCGTCGGAAGTAGTGACATCATCGACATCTGGTATGTCTCTAATGTTGCTGACACGATAGCGTCGGCCAAACGCCGCACTTCTGGAAGGAAGCTATTTGTGCCGAAGTACCAGCCAACGATCGTTGTGAAAATGCGTAGCAATGTGCCATCGTCAAACTCTGAGAAGCACAACAGGTTGAAATGGCGTAGCAGTCTTGGCGTGACGTTGTTGCGTCCACCACCTGGTGGGCCCATAGCAGACACCACAATCGTATCCACGATCTTGCGCCACGACATTTCCTTCAAATCATAATAGCCACCGTTATCGATGAGCTGGCGTACAAGTTCAATCGGTGGTTGAGCTCCATATGTTTCCACCAGCGGCATGTTGAGGTCGTCCACGAACACAATTGCATCCTTGTTGACAGGCGGTCCAAACACACCCTTGCGACGCTTGTCAAGTTTGCCATCGATAATGTTCTGAGTCATGTTCGCCGAGGTTTTTGCAGAAAACGACAACATGATGACCGAATACTTGTCTTGAGGGAGCACTTCGTTCAGAATGGACGTCAGGTAGCACGACTTGCCCGTACCTGTTGGTCCGCACACAAGAACTCGACGTTTGTTATGGACCAACAGCTGGACCAGATACTCGAGCTGCGCGGTGAAGATGGTCGGCACGACAATTTGGTTGAACGGTGTGTTGGGCTGGATCACGTACTCTTTGATCAGATCCTCCCATCGCATCCACTTGACGTCGTCGACGTTGAAGTAATAATCGTGCAGGTTGCCTTTTGGAGGCAAGGGAATCTGGAACGAATACGTCGCTTTGCCTTCATCGAACGTCGGCTTCACCCACTTGCGGACTTGCAATGCACGGCTGACGTTGATGTACTTGGTCTCGAGCACTTGAAGGTTTTCCAAGATTGCGCGCAAGAAATCGCAAAACTTGTGGCGTCCATCTGCGTTCACGCTTTCGCCGACGGACCACACAAGCGAGAAGATAAACGAACACTCAATCGCAGCCTTCCTTTTGCCGCCTGGTTCTTTCGGTAAGCGCGCCAATTGAGCTTCGAAGATGTAAATCAAACTCATCACCAAGTTCGTATCAACGGTTGGTGACATTTCCACGAGTTCCTTCCGCACGAACGCGATGCATGGCTCAACCAACCACGAGAACAAAAAGTAAATGAGCGTGCGCTGGTCCGCATTGATTTCAAAGGGGCCAGTGGGAGGAGGCTCGCTTTCAACCACAGTGACCGAATCCAGCCACGAATTAAGCACCGGCGTCCAACCGAGTTGTTCTGGTTCCATGTAGATCATACCGCAGCGCGACACTGTCGCAGGCGATGCCACCAAAAGATCCATCGGCTCGAACATCATGCTCATGACGGGCGACATGGCAATAATCTCACCGCTCATGAGACATAACTTGCGATTGTCGTCAAGCACTGTGTTCATGTTCTCGATCCACACTGCGTCAACTGGCCCGTCAAACATCAACCACTTGCGGTCAGGAGATGGATTGTTGGCCAAGTTTCGATAGTTAATGGCCAGGACACCATCATTCCATTCGTGCGAAACGGCATCGAACTGACCGTAGAGCTGTCCCATCGTCACTGACTTCGGATTGATGACGGCCACTTGAACCTCAGTGTATCTTGAGTCATTGGGGAATGTCTGGTGCAAATGCGCAAGCACATCCGCCAACACTCTCCATGAACACGTTTTACCGGAAAAGGGCATCCCCACAACCATAAACCCGTGTCGCACGATCATCATCTCGTAGATCTGGACGACCTTTTCAACAAAGTTTGGCACTGGCTGAAGATTTAGGCGCTTGCACACGATGTTGATCGAGTTGAGCATATCACGTCGGTCGGGTGGATCAATTGACACTCCAGGAAACAAATCGGAGACAATACCGTTGAACAGTGGCACATCCGGAGACAAGAACTTCGGCAAGTTGACATCGATGATGGACCGAAGGACAAGTGTATCCTCTCGCAGGTGGCCTTCGGCACGCTTGAGGTTGCCTGCAGCACGAAGCACAGCCATGACTGCACGCATGCCATAATCATAGTGCGACTGTGACGAAAGCTGCTCAGAGCAGAGAGTGTACGTAGTCGTGATCTTCTTTGACAATGCGCTTGCATCCATGTATCCGTACGAGTACAACATAATTTCAGCAATCATCGCGTAATCTGGTACCATCATTGCCACAGTTCGAAACAGCACCTTCAGGTTGTCTGGAAGCTCGGCACGACCAGCATAACCAGGATTCATCGTGATGAACGGACAACACGTGGGGTTCAGTCGCAATTCTGTTCCCTCGAATACGAAGGAAACCAGTGATTGAGCTTTTGCCAACTGGATGCACAAAATCTGCTGAGCAATGACCGACAACACTTCAAGTTGGATACGATTGAACTCATCGAAGCAGGCCCACGCGCCGGAGCTCGCCAGTCCCTTGAAAAATTTACCCATAGCTAGGTAGTCGAGACCATCGGAGCAATTGGTGACCACACATTGAATTGCAATTGCCTTGGCGAGATCTTTCGTGGTCTCCGTTTTACCAGTTCCAGCCGGACCCTCCGGAGCACCACCAAGATTGAGATGAATGGCACCCATCAGCGTGCGATAGCATCGATCTGTTAGCGGGGTGATGACCAAGCGCATGCTATTGCCGAGGTACTCAAAGGCGTACAGAGCCAACGTGTTGATCATGCGACACTCCAAAGTGTGAGGCTTACCAGTCGTCGCTGACACTCCGCCTTGAATCCAATAGTAACGGAGCTGGGCAAGCCAGTCAAATTCGTTCTTCTCTGTGACTTTGAGCTCCACCAATTCCGAAATAGTGTCGCGATTGTGCACATCCATGACGACAAGTGCGCCGAGAGTGATTCGAATTAGCTTTGGTAGTTCACCTCGAACAAGTTCGACTGTGCGCGTCAATTCAGTTCGAAGCATTTGCAAATGATCCTTGAGAGCCTCTGGGCCAGCGCCTTTCGTCAAAGCTTGCTCACTCTGAAGAGTCCACATTGTTTGATTCACTGCCAGCACGACCTGACCTGGCCATTGTTGCACCCACAACAGTCGATCTTTTGTTGGATAGTCTAACATTGACGCATCGAGATGAAACGCAACACTCTTGCGCATTGTCATCTCAACTTCTTGTAGCCACACTTCCACGTTACCGCCCGAGTTGTTGGGATTGATGAGGTTTTGTTCAATCTTCTCGAATGGGAAGGCAACCTTCTCGTTTTCCGGACTCAGCATTGCTGTGATATCGAGATTTTCCTGGAACTCCAACAGAGAAATTCCATCGAACGCTTTTTTCAGATGCGGTTGCACGCGCAGCGGATCCTTGGTCTCGGCCAGAATTTCCAGCAACTCGTCGTTTGACAAGAAGAAAAAGCGAGGGAAGTAAAGTCGCTTGGTCTCCAAGTAGTCGTTCAGTCCCTTTTGGATGGTCTCAAGGTCTTGATTTGACTGTTGCAGACTGGGAAGCAAGTCCTCTCGCTCTGCCACGGTTAGGACTGCGGGGGCATTGACAGTTTCTTGCATGTTTCGACGCCAATTAGCATCTACTTTTCGAAAGAGAGCACCTTCAGTTGGCATCTGCCTCATAATATCGTCGGAGCTGAAAATTGGCTCCAAATAAAGCCAAGTCGCCTGCACTTTGATCCAGTTGTCCATGACATCCTGAATATTGATAAGCATCTTCTCCCATTTTGTAATACGCTCGAAATACGGCTTGTTGTAACGACTTCCTCTCATGGACTGGGTCTTCACGATTTGGTCATCTATGATCTGTTGAATTTCGTCTGTACCACACAAGATTGAAGTTCCCGTTGATCGATATTCTTTTGTCGAGAATTTCACTCCAGCCCACTCTGTCTCCATCTTATCAAGCGCCTTCTCCAAAGAGTATTCCTTAGACGCACTCACACAAGTTTCTTCGATCGCACCAGTGAAGCGCTGCAGGCCGAGTGCAATCATCTGGTTGATGTTAGTTCCCTCGTGCACGTGAACCTCAATACCAGTGATACGCTCGATCTCTTCCCAATGTCTCTGACGAATACCAGGGGAGCAAACTAGGTGCATCAATGGAATAAAGCTGTCGAGCATTTCGTCCAGAATCTTCTTAACTTCCTGAGCCATCGTAATTGCCACGGCGTAGACGTCGGTGTTTTTCTCGCACTCTTTGACAATCTTAACGATCGTACGGCGGAGTTGATCACAATCACGCTCAGTTTCCTCGGCATTTACAGTTGCGAGCGGTGCTTCGCGACTGTGAGTAACCTTCTCCATAGTTTGTGAGATCGTTGTCCAGAGTTTGTCGATCGGTCCAATCATATCCTGCAATTCTGCCAGAGCAGTTTGATTGTTGGTCACAGCCATCCCCAGCATTGTTTCTTGCTCTTTGATAGCTTCCGTCTCTGCTTCAGCTTCCTCAAGTGATTTCCTCACCGCCTCAATACGCTTGAGAATACTGCTGGTATCGTTCAAGTTGGCATAATCACGCATTTTCTCGATTCTCCGCTGTAGCGTTGAGAATTGCCCAAGCAGTTGTTCTTGGCGACCTTCAACGATGAGCTCCAATTCGTGCTGACGCTTCGTCTGAAGTTCCATACTCTTTCGTTGAAACCCTTTAATGTTGTCCGGCCAACGGAATGTGTTGAAAAAGAGCTGAATCTCATCTCGTGACATCTGGTAATCGTGCTCTTTCAGGAACTGGATACGGCTGCACACGTCGTTGTACAGTTTACTGTTGAGCGTATCGATCATCTGCAAACTTGCGAGGTAGAATGCATCCAAAGCCTTCAGCTCAAATGAGTCTAGTGGCTCTGCCACCAACTTTTGCACAATCTTTTCGTACTCGACGATCATTGCTGTCATCTGCTTCGTGTTGTCAGCGGACACTTTGGTGAGAATCTTGTTTTCATACGATTTGATTCGATTGACGAGTTTCTGCTTGACTTCGACGCAGGACACAGCGAATAGCTTAAAGTTATACTTGTCTTCAATGTCTTTCAGAATTTTCTCCTCTACCTGCTGGAGGTCACTCAATTCCTTTCGCAGCACAGAAAGCACATCACTGCACGATTCTTGTTGATCGACTTGCTCCAATAGTGTGCTGATGTTGCTATCGTAAACACCATTGATCAAATATCCGTATGGCTGGAACATTTTCAGTGTTTGCTCTGGTTCTTTTAAGTGTTGGGTCAAAATATCCGCAAGTTGCTTCTTTGCTGCTTTGACATAATCATCGTCAAATACCATTGTACTGGGGCCAAGGGCAGCAAGATTGCGCAGTTTCGACGGAAGTTTGGTCTGCGAGTCGATACGCGGGAAGTTCTGTGAAGCTTCCACAATGATGTTGATGCATCCACTAATCTTCTCTTTTAGCACATTAGCGGTCGGCTCCACAAAAAACACGTCCGACTGGCTGGTCGTTCGAATTCCGGGGTCCGTGATATTGAAACAATCGACAGCAAGGAGCAGCACCGCTTCACCGTGAAACATCGGACATGAAAAACGGCGGAAAAAGTTCACAAACTCCGCAATTGACTTCTCCACAGTCTCGCGCAAATTTCGAGCCATCAATACAGCCGCTGCGTTCAGAACACCTACGAAATTCCGGTATTTGGTCAAGTCGGACTCATCTGTTGAGCCATCGCCTTGACCAGTTGGTAATTTATCGTTGGAATGAGATCCGCGTAAGCCTTCAACATCCATCCGATTGTTGAGAAGCTTCTCACTGACGTCCATCGTATCACCTTTGGTTTTCGTGGGAGACGTTCGAGCACCAGGTGCTGCTGCGTCTGTACCTAGAGTCGCCGCCGAACCTCTAAAATTGTAGTAACGCAGCTGTAGAGCGCACTCGTTGACTCGTTTTGCAGCTGCAGCGACCCAACAACTCTTAAGGCAGTCTTTAACAATATCAGCGCGTCGAGATACAGAGTCAACGAAATGGCTCAGGTTTTTCGGGAGGCTTGCTCGGAACGACGGACTTGACACGTCAATGAAGAGAATGCGGGCAAATGTGACGGTTGAATCATTTCCACCAGGAGCAATATCCCACTCCGCAGGTGGAGCCTCCATGAGCCATTGCTCTTGTAGCGCAAATGTCACTGGATTAATGGCAAACAAATTCATCTTCATTGCAGTGCGTGCTGCGTCGACGACTTCCTCTGATATGCCAGTCTTTCGAAGAACACGCCATTCTGCAGACTGGTAGAATTCGTCGATCCACCATTTTTGTTCAGCCCGGAGGAACGGTGGGTAAATATTCATGCGCAAGCAAGCCATGTCATCAAGCAGATCGTACGAGAGCATCGCCCGAGCGACCGTCTCGTAGTATTCCGCGTAGACTTCCTGAAAGGTATCGGCGATCATGACCTCACTACGCTCATCAAAAACGCGCATCCCCTCTTGGTCCAGTTCAATAGGAGGCGGGATTTGAAGACGACGCAGGATACGTGGAGGTCTCCCAGGGTCGATTGGGACGGCTCGTGCAATTCGTAGATACTCGTCCACTTGTTTCCAATACGCCTCCATCGTGCTCATGTAACGCTTGCGTTCGATTTCAAAGGTGCGTGGTGATGATTGCAACGGATCCAAGGACAATCTTGGTGCCAACACGTGGGTTGCTGATGTTTGCTTGTGATCATCCAACTCGAGCGTGTACTGCGATCTGGATTTTCCCATGGAGTGCTGCTTTGCCTTTGGCGTCGTTGGCGAAGGTACACGAAACACTCCTTGACTGTTCTGCACGTGACGTGAGAATGCGCGAGACCCATCTACGAAGACAGTTAGCTCGGCTTTATCCAATGAATCCGTCGACACACTAGACATTAAACTGCGAGCCGAGTCTTGAGCGATGTCGTCCTTGTCACCTCGATTGCCTCCGTTTTCAAGAGCAGGACAAACAGCAACAGACTTGAATGCATTCAACTTGGATGGACTGCGATTGGAGATGACTGATTTTCCTAGCGTCACCGGTGGAGTCGCCTCTTTCCGAGTGAACGCGCAGATCTCATCCATCGTCAGCATGCGTGCTGTCGGTGTGTAAAACGATCCAATGCGATCGCTCAAGCGATAGTAACCTCGATCCTCGATCAGTTGCGGGCTTTCTACTCGGCCGTCACCAGCTGGAGAGCGCAACGGCCCTCGCATATTGCCATTGCTGCTCAAGCGACGCTGCTTGCGCGGTGGCTCGATCATCTTCGGACCCGTCAGGCTACCGAACGGACCCATGATCGCCGCCATGTCTTCGTGACGGCCTTCCAGGACCGTGGACATGGAACGGTCCGTTCGTGTGTGACCCGTGCCTTTGTCCGCGCTGTAGTCTTGCAGGTCGCAATTGCGGGTGTTGATGGCCGACTGGAGCATCTTGAGGCGCGCGATGCGCACAGGACTCTTCTTGGGCGATGCCCGCAGCCGCTTCTCCTTCCCACCGATCGCTCCGCGCGGCACGCGCTCGAATGTGTCGAGGTCTTCCCATTTCTTGAACGACGCGTCGTCGACTGGTGCAGGCACGTTGTCACCGGCAGGCGCAGCATTGCGCTGTCTGGACGGCTCCATCCAGCCACGTCGTCCAGTGGCAGAAGGCTAGACGGACTGCGCAAGGCCGGGCTCGCTTGTTCGCACGCGTCGATGGTTCACTTGCCACCGGCGCTGGCGTCGTCGTTGCGTTGCGACCACTTCGGATCGGACCCCGCGGCGCCGCGCGGCCTTTCGAGGCACCACAACGGCGGCGGCTCTTGAGCAACGTGTTCGCACCTAGCAATGGCTCACAGCGAACTTACTGTCAGAGTGATGGTCAACTTCAACTCGGACGCGGGAGGAGAGAAGGAGAGCTTGGTGTGCGCGCTCAAAGCACGTCAATAGATAGCACGTGTATTAGCACGTAGCAGTATTGAGGTATGGTTATGTGTTGATATCATGCATTGGGAAAGCGGCTTGGTCGCCGGTGTTGATTGGATCTGGGGCCGTGGAATGGCATAACGGGCGTCTCTTCGGGCACGGCGTCGCCGCGTCCGCTGTGGCGGGAGGCTGTCCAAGGCGTAAGTGCGTTCGGCACGTGCTCGGGAAAGGAAGAACGATGGTGTTGCTGGATATGAAGGCCGATGCCAAGGATGGCGAGCCGCAAAGTGAGGTCGGACAGCGTCAAGATATCTTCAACAGGACGGACGAGGAAGTGGCCATCGCAGCGCGGCAGTTCACGACTGCGGGGGTCGTAAGCACAAAGCAACGCCGACTGGAGGATGATCTCGTCAAGACCAATGTGCCTGAGTCGTACACGTCCAACACCAACAAGGAATTGCTGTGCCTCGAGTACGTGTCGGGATTCCAGCGACAGTTTGAGCAAATGTTTCCGCATCGCAAGCCGCTGTATCTCTTCCCGCCGAACGAAAAAGGCATCCCGAAATTCGTTTGCTCTACCATCCGCCCGACATTGTTGCCTTATCGAGATCTTTATGATCATCAGCAGCTTGCACGGTTCCTTGCTGGAGTGATCGAGTACGAGCCGCTCGCCGACCCAGTGTCACCACCGAAGTGCCTACCATCACCGTCGTTCGTGCTTCGGTGGCATGCAGGTGATTGCTTCGACCTGTCAGTGTTGCTCGTTTCGTTTCTGGTTGGTGCAGGATACGATGCCTATGTCGCATACGGCATTGCCCCGCGTTGGATCTGCTTGATGGACCAAAGTAATACGCCAATCCCAACCTTGCCTGTCGAAGAAGCCGCCAAGAAAGCTCGGGAAGTTGAACAAATGAACAACAAAGCCAATGCTGAAGCAAATGAAAAAGGAATTGCCAATATAAAGCTTGAAAGTCGATCCGCGTTCCGAAGCAAGTATCTGGACATGCAACAAGAGCGACTGTTGAAGGAGAAGCAAGATCGTGAGCGCAAGTTCCTGTTGGACACATTTTACGACGAAGAGGAGGAAGACGATGATATCCTTGAAGGAAAGCGCGTGCATGCGTGGGTGCTCATTCGCGCGGGAAAGCGCGAAGTAGCAGATCACTTCTTCATCGAACCAACTACTGGTCGAACATATTCACTTAAAGACTCGCCTTATCAAGTCGTGGAAGCTGTATGGAACCACGAAAATTACTGGGTGAACATGCAGACACAGACACTCCAGACGACACTTTTCGATTTGACGAACTCAACAGATTGGGAATACGTGTTCTTGTCAAACGCAACCGAACGCCGCTCCGCTCGAGAGGGTGCTGAAGATAGCAAAGGCGGCATGGACCTGTCCGATGATTTGAAGTCGCTGAGTATCAGTGATGGTAGTAACCAACACGAGGACGACGAAGAAGAGGAGCTCATCCTCGACATTCCGCCATCATGGGTTACAAAGCTACATATTGATCGAACGATGTTCAAGAAGAAGTTTGTTACTGACTGTCAGCGTGTAACCCTGTATCGCCGCGCGAAGGTGGAGGAGTTCGCCGAATACATGCATGATCAAGGGCTAATCATGCGAGTCACAATGTACCGCGATAATGGCTGCAGTTTACCCATCGAGATCCGAGAGTACTTTAAGAACCGTAAGGACAAGCTGGAGATGCGGAAGCGTTTGCCGTTGGAGAACAAGTTTGAGGAGCACTTTGCTCCAGGACGTTTACCTGAAGCACTGAAGGCAAGGATTGAATGGCTGGGGTATCGCCGTGAATTCCATTTCTACACCAGTGCTCGCATGGATGGATTGGTACGGCGAGAAGAAGATATCCAAAAGCGCACGATGGAATTCTATGATGGCCGGGATGACTACTTGATCTTCCGCTCTGTGACGCTGACGAGCGATAAAGATGAGATTGACTCAAAGAATCCGTATGTGCTACCCGGAGGTCCAACCGGTGAGCTGGCGATCAAGAAGATGACCGAGAAGTTTGCTCGTAACCCCAGCGTCGATGCAAACGACGATCCACGAAAGAAGACATACAATGTTCAAGAGGGCAATATTCGAGTCAACTTCCATTATGCAACAGGAAAGATCACTGCTGGCTCCCGCGTCTATCACAAGGCACCGAATATGCCTGTTGAGGTTGTGATGACGGATCCAAACGCTCAAAAGCCGAAAAATTCGATTCTTGAAGAGGAATTGAGAGCAACTCTGCAGGTGAGTATGCACAAGATCTCCTCTCTCAAACTCATCCGTGCATGTTGCATCCCAGATGGAAAAAGATTGCTACAGTTCTGTTCGGGATTCAGAAATTGAGACCCAGGACATTCTCAAGATCCGCAAGCGTGAAGAGATGACCATTGTGCTCGAGACAAACTTCTTTGATGGCCACGAAGATGACTCCAAAGGCAACAAGAAAGATGAGTCGAAAGACCACGGGCGAGATGTAAGAAAAAAAATTCTGCACCAGTCTGCTATGTAGGCGGAGTCTCACACTCATGACCGCAGGCGAAGAACGAGATGGACTACCTCACCCCGTTTCTCCAAAGCATTCACTACAACGGTGGTGACCTCACGAAGGATGAGGCTCACAGCGTTCGCGAGATGTGTCTTCGTAATCTGAAAGAACGACTGCTGGAACGAGCGAACATCATCCAAACCCGCCTGGATCGCGAGAACGCTCTGCTTGCCAAACGGCAAGCGGCATTCCAACGCAGTCAACGAGAGCACGACCAGGGCACGGACGAAGAGTTTGAGCGCTTTTGCAGCGAAACAATGTTTCGAATCCAGATCCTCGAACAGCGCTTGGCGAGTCACGAAGAAACAGCGTTGCAGAAGTACGCTGAAATGGATCAACGATTGCACAACGATGCTCGGCTGCGGATACTTCATCGATGAAAGCTTCCTCGCGCCTGTGAGGTCAACGCGCGAAATTCTGGTCACTGCATGATGATCACTGAAGCGCAAGTGTCGGGTTGTAACACCTCCAGTGAAGCCATCTCTATTCGCTTTAGCTTCGCTCAAGCCGATAATCTATAAAAGAGTTGACCTACGCGACTTGAATAGCGCGCATCAGCGAATACGATCCGGAAGGTTCAGTCCAGACGGCGACATTTAGTAGTCGCTGCCACCGCCGAACATGTCCATGCCGCCACCGAGGTCGGCCTCTTCTTCTTCTTCCTTCTCCTCTGGGGCAGCAGCGGCGGCAGCGCCAGCCGAGGCACCAGCAGCTGGGGCAGCACCACCTAATAACATTGTCATCACGACAACAGTGAGCATTTCGCTTCCTACGCAGATACAAGCGCGCTGCTTGTGTTTGAGCGCAAGCTGCGAAGCATTGGTTCACGTACCAGCAGATGGGCCAGCAAGGAACTTGCCGACCTTCAAGCCACGGGCGATCAAGTCAGCGAAGAGCTGTGGCACGAAGGCGGCGACCTTGTTGCCCGAGGCCTCGAGGGCAGCGGTGAGGTTCTCAGCGCTGATCTCGACCTTGGCATCGTGCACAGCGAGCACGGCCAGCGAGGTGGCGAGCTCGTCCTTTTGGCTCTGCGTCAGTTCAGCGAGGCTCATGGTTCAAACTGGATGGAGGAATTACAGACTGATTCACTTTAAGCTGTCGGGCTCGAGGCAAACGGCAGCGGAAGTCAGCTTTTGAGCACCGAGCTCACAACCAGACCGACGGCCCACACGCTCGACCCAAATGACTGGTGGGGAGACCACACAGGGTTATTTAACGTTTGTTATTTCCGACGGGATTTTATGCCCTGCACGCACGTGGTGTGGGCCACGCAACGTGTACCTCTCGTGTACCAAAATACCTGTCTGATACCGGTATTCCATTCGAACGGATCCGGCGTGGTAAACTAACCGACATCGGTCACGTACGGGCGCAAATTTGGTGTGGTGCACCGCCTGATGCTCAAACGTGGCTTGCTTGTGAACCCGACTGACTGACTGACTGAACAACCATCCGCCACCTCACCGTGCCCACACCTCAATTACTGCCACGGATGTTGAGCTTGAGGTGGCTTGCACGCAATTGCTTGTTGTCGCCACCTGCCAATCATGGCTTGCGTGTGTATGACAGTGCAGATCGCTCCGCATCATGATCGGAATCTTCACCTCCATCCAGCCGGTTTCATGGTCCGATGCGATCATGCTGGTTCTTCGTCCGCTCTTGCTCTCCTGGACTCCTGTCCCTGTGGTGGGCGCCTGGAGAGCACTCACTCGCTTGCTCCACCACCCCAGCTGGCGGACCAAAATGGCTTGGTTTGAAAAGGCGTTACCCTCTCAGCTGTTAAGAACAGCAGTTCAGGTGCCCCAAATGCATGCACCAGCAGCAACGCCAAAGGCGGAACGCCGCGCGCCACCTTCCACCGCCGTCGACGCTGCCACCACCATCACCATTGGCTTCTGTGCTGTCCGGCCATTGCTCAGTGTGCAACACGCAGCGTCGTGGCCATGAGTCTCCCGAGTGAGTGCGGGTTGATACTGGGTCAGCCGCCTGATTCTCACCTTGATTCTGTGCTGGGTTGATTCTTGGGTGCACTGCAGGTAGCCCAACCGTCCGGCAGCGAACCGTCAACGCGTCATTGATGGACGCGCCGGGGACCGCCATCCCGCGCTCCAGCTCCGCAACCAGCGTCGACGAAGCCGAAGCCGCGCAGATGGCCATCGCGCGCGACAGCTCGCTTGGGCCCGGGCGCTACTCGGTCGACCTCTTCCATGCGTTCGACAAGGTGTGCCAGAAGGCCAAGAGCGGCGCGCAGACGTGCTACGTCGTTGCCGCCATGGTCCACGAGCGCGCCAACATCGAGACCGCGTACGCGCGCGCGCTGCTCAAGCTGGCACAGTGAGTGACACGATTACGCGCGTTTGATGATGATGATGATGGCTGTGAGCAGATGGATTGATTGATGATTGATTGATGGGTCGTGTGGCTGTGATAGGAATGCCAAGGCTGAAGACTGGGCCGATCAGTTCTCCGACTGCTGGACCAAAGTGCAGGAGACGCTCGAGAACGTGGCGCTCGAGCACTCGGAGTTTGCGTCCAAGATGCATTCGTCCATGGCCAGCGGCTCCAAGGCATTTGCCACGCAGCAGGAGCTGCAAGTGCAGCGACTGACAGCAGGTTCGAAGCTGTGGCTGCGCCATGCGAGCGAGTTAGTGCGATCGATTCAGGGTGACGTTCTGTTTTGCATTGATACGCAGAGGGACAGAAGGTGCGCAGCGCGCAGCAGCAGATGATGGTCGCGCTTGATCGCGCTAAGGAGAAGTACGAAAAAAAATGCGCCGAGGCCACGGAGATGACAGCGAACGTGCGACGCGAGGAGAACTCGTCAGTGGCGTCGGTGGCGTCCACAGACAGCGATGACCGCTTGGCGTCTGCTGGCCAATTGCTGTCCAAGATGTGGGACACCACGTCGTCTTTTGCGCGCGGGTTCGAGCGCCAGCGCAGTAAGCTTGAAGTGTGCCTCGACGAGTTGATCGTGGCCGAGAAGTATTATCTGCAAACCGTCGATTTCATGAACGCGCAGCGTCTTATTTACGAGCGAGAGATCAAAGAGAACTTGCACGCCTTCCAGCTCACGGAAGAACAACGCATGGAATACCTGAAAGACCTGTTGCTGCGCCAGCAAAAGGCGTACCTGACAACGCTCCAGAACTCGCAGCAACTTGTTGAGCGTCTGAAGGACAGCATGGCCAACATTGATGAATTCGGTAAGACCACCACCATCTGCCTGCATTTATCAACGTCGATTCCGGAGATGTGACCACGTGCTTGTTTGTGGATTGGAGCAGCTGACATCGAACAGGGATTCCGCAAGCTGAGTGCCGATGAGGTCGACCATACTGAGCAAGGAGATCTATCCAACAACGTGTTTTACCAGCGAATGACGCACATCGAGTCGATGTCGGAAAAGGGCAATCAGATTCTTCGCGTGATCACATCCACCATCACGGACTTCATCACGATCGAAGACCATTTCGCCGCATCTTTGCAGAAGATGCTGCGGATCATGGATCCCACGACGGCGTCGACCGGACCGGATCTGTTCGGAACCGCACCGAATCTTCCTATGGTTGCAGATGAAGGCGAAACAATGACGTTTGGTTGGAAAAGCTCGAAGACGCAGGTGCAACGAGCTATCGATGTCCACCAGGTGAGATCTCGCTGACGTGAAAGACTCTTGATCACGTGTTCATTCAGTGTGGCACATGCTATGACAGGAATTTCGGTCACTTCTATCTGAACCAGTGGCGTTGAGTTTGTCGATGATGAAGCAAGAGTATGAAAGTGCACGGATGTCAGCACATGAGAACTTCGTCAAAGCCCACACGACGCTGTGTCACGAGTCCGCAATAAATATGAAGTTGAAGCAGAAACTTGAGGCGAAAACTCGCGAATTCACGCAGATTTTCGCAACATTGCCCGATTCAACACCAGCGAACTTGCCCACAAGCGGCGCGGAGGAGACACTGACATTGATGCTTCAGATTGCACAATGCAACGCTTCCACCGACCGTGAAAAGCGAAGCGAGGCAAAGCTGCGACAGATCGCCGAGGAGATCAGAGAGTTGCAGCATCGAGTGGATGACAACAGCCTCGCGCTCAAGGAGAAGTACCAGATGTACATCCAGGTGAGAGAAGATCCTAGTGAGATTATGGACGAACAATTGAATCTGACGAGGGATACCACAGGACATCGAAGTATTCATCTCGGTGTACATGAAGAATGAAAAGTATCGACTCCAGGTGCGGCAACGATCGCCAGGCCACCTTGCTCAACCCGTGCTAATGACAGTTTACTGTTCCATGTCCAGGTTGAGAAGAGCTCACTGGTTTCATTCATGAAGGCTTTTGAGCACCTACTTGACAACAGTCTGCAAGTTGCGCAACGCACTTTGACTGCTCTCGAAGCCATCGATACAACCAAGGATGTCGTGGATTTCATCACCATGAACAGAAAGCCGTGGCAAAAAAGCAAGCGAATTGTTCCAGTTCATCACAACAATGCCGTGTTGAAGGAAGCTCTGCGCGATTACTACCGCACTCGCGTTGGGTCACCAGTTGCGTCCGCGGAAGAAAGGAGGCTCCGGTCGTCGAACAGTGGTGATGCATCGTACGGATCATCACTAGACAATGGCACCGCAGATGACGAAGATGATCCAAGTAACCCTGAGGATGGCGACCCTAGGAAGGTTTCACATCATGACGATGTTCCAGCCAAAGTCGCAGATGCATCAGAAGTGGAGATGCACTCAGGTGCAATTGATGATGCCAAAGACGTGCAGCCGTTGGGAATGTCAGACTTCCAGAAGAAGTTCAAGGTTGGTGCTTGCATTGTCTGATATTTTATCGTATAGACTCTGTAACACTGACGGTTTGCTGTCATCAGCTTGACAATCCTGAGCAAGTGGTTGAAAGCTATTCGTGTGCGCTGTACGTCAGTAACCTTCCGTATCACGGTCGACTGTACTTGACCAAGGATCACATCTGCTTTAACGGTTGGCGCGACACTGTCTACGTAAGTTGAGTGCGTTTGTGACTACGATGACGTCACAGATAATCTGACAGTTCTCGTCATGATGGCTGTTCAGGTTGCTTCGTTCTTGGACATCACGATGATTGAAAAGAAAAACACAGCTTTAATCGTACCCAACGCCATCGAGGTACAGTAGCGCACTGATAGACGTGGAAGTCTCAGAAAAACACTCATTTTGAAGGTCGTCACCAGATCACCGCGCATGGCGAGAAAGCATTCTTTGCCTCGTTTGTTTTTCGGTGCGTGTTGTTAATGCGATCTCCATCAAAATCGTGCTTTTCGATCTCACACTTCGCGTTCTGCAGCGATGAATGCTTCAACTGCATCCACCAGCTACAAGCAATCAAGAAAGGCACGATGGAGATCATGTCGAATCGCGAGAAAAAGACCATCGACACAAAAGCGGAGAGTGAGGTGGTCGATGACAGCCCCAGTCCTCTCGGCTCCAGTGCTCCGGTTGCTCCAACAACTTCTCCTGCTGAGAAACAGTCTCCACCTGAGCCAGTGAAGCGCGTACCAGTCATTCCGGACAAGGATCCGCTGCTGGATGAGTTTGAGATCGTATTTGAGGAAGAAACCAACTTCAGGTTTGAGCTTGTTACCTTCTGTGGAGGATTGCTGGGTCGCTAACTTGTTGGCTGCTGTGCAGTGTCGACTTTGCCCATGCGGTGCTGTGGATCGACTCACCAACCTTCTACGTGAAGCTCCTTGAAGCAACAGGCGAGACTAACGTCAGTGTGGGCAAGTGGGATGCCGACCCGGTGACCTACACGGCGCTAACCAAGCCCGACAGCTTCCAAGGCTCCCGCCGCGTTTCGTACACTCACAACAAGAAGTACATGGTTGGCCCTAGCTCTATCCCGACTGCTCAAGTGCAGCGATACAAATGGGAACCAGACTCGCGGCTGGTCGTCAGCGTGACATCGACTGTCTCTGACGTGCCGTACTGTGACTACTTCCGCGCTGAGAGTCGCTGGGTCTTCAGCGCGACGGGCAAGGAGAACGTGTGTCTAGCTCAGGTCGGCGTCCGCCTCAACTGGATCAAAAGCACGTGGCTCAAGAAGCAGATTGAGGGCACAACCATCTCCGAGGCGCGAGAGTCGACAAAGATCTGGATCCAGGCTGCATTGGCTGCAACCAAGGCGAGCAAGTCGTCGCCATCGGTCTCGCCAGCGCCGACTTCGACGGCTACCAGCGAAGCTAGTGAATCCCCGACCAAGAACGTGGTGGTCACCACTTCAGATGCACCAACCGCCGTCCCTGTGGCCATGGCATCCGCCGACATCCCAACAGTGACGACGCTTGCCAAGCCTGCTCCGTCCGTCGCCGCTTCCCCGAACGCGTTCAACTCGATCCTCCGCGTCACCAACGTGCTATGCATCCTCATCTTCCTCTACATGATGCACCGCCTCACGACCGTGATGGACCAAATGCAAGTCGTCACGAAGGAAGTGATGGCCCAGAACCGAGAGCAGCAAGCACTGCTCCAGGAACTGCTCAAGCGCACAGCCCACAAGCCATAGCGCGCATACAGCCACCTCCACCCGGTGGACCGCTCATGCTCTCCCTCTATTTAATAAATCAATTCGCGGTCTCTTCATCTCATCAATGTGGCATCATATCATTCACTCACTCCAACACACCTCGTGTCATCAGTGGGATCCAGACTCCTGGTCACGAAGACGCGGCGCTGCCTGGAAGCCTCATCACTAAATGATGATCATTAAATGATAGGCTTACAGGCAGCGCCGCGTCTAATCAACGGGCACAGGACCATTACGTCGCCGGGCGTTCGCTCGCCGGTTGCCTTTGATAAAGCCCCGACCCGACCGGCAAGTTCCCCACGCGGCCGGCAGCAGCCTGTCTACACAGTGGGCTAGCTAGCCAAGCCATCCACGGCATGGGCCCTGTGCTGGTTGCCGACTCACAAAGAAGCAAGATGCCAAGGCCGATGAAGAGCGACGCCAAGACGTCGACGCGTCCATTGCGCACGACGTGGACGGAAGAAGACGACCGCGCGCTGATGAGGTGCATGCGCGAGTGCACCGAGTTGGGCTGGGGCCAGTCCGTCGCGATCAAAATGTTCCGCCAGCAGCAAGCTGGTGCGCGGCAATTCTCGTTCGGTACGAGCCACCGGCATCTCGAGCGATTGCTGCAGCAAGCGGACGGCGACAAACGTATGACACGCAGCATCGTACGGTGGACACATGAGGAAGACCAGCGGCTGCTGGCGTGCTATGATGCGAATGGCGAGTACCAGGATAGCAGACAGCGCGCTGTGCGCATGTTTATGAGTGAAGTGCACAATGGCGAGACCAGCCCGACTCGCCCGATTGGAGGCTGCTACCAGCGACTGCGGCGTTTGCTGAAGGATCGATGGACGGCGGCGGCGTTGAAGGCATCTCCAGTGAACCTGAGCGACGACACCAACCAGCTCAGTGCGGTCGGCACTGCTGTTTGCACTGACGGTGCAGAGAGTTCAAGCAGTGACAGCAACTGCAGCGAAGCGCCGATTCCAGATGGCAATGAGCGAGGCAATGAGCGAGAAAAGGCCACAGACCATCGCAAGACCAGCCAGCTCCTTACTTGGGAGCAGATCACATAAACGGCGTGGTTCCGAAGCCTGACCATAGCGCCAGCCGACTTCGGCCACGGCCACGTTGCTGGTGGGAATTCAATGGCACAACCAGAGCGTCCGTCTGCAAGTGATGAAGCTAATGTGGCAGTGAAACCGAGACAGAAGCGCTGCGTCCTGCCAGCCGTCGTCGTGGATCTGACGACGCAAGCAGACGACAGCGATGAACGACCTGCGACGGACTCGGACACAGAAGACGAAGATTTGCTGGCATTGTATGTGATGCCTGCCTGCTAATTGTACCAGCGTGTCATCACGATTATCTACGTCGGATGTAGTTCGCCAGTTTGCAGCTGAAGATGAATAATGTTATATCGACGGCGACGTTGAAAACTTTTGACGAACGCTCTTTGCAAGTCGTGTGGTGATCGGCAAACAAATGATTGAAATCTCGTGTGTGTGAGGAGGGGGGGGGGGGGGGGGGGGGGGGGGGGGGGGGGGGGGGGGGGGGGGGGGGGGGGGGCAATGAGGTCATCTGGTGCGCATTATTACGTCGTTATGTTCAGTATTCGCCATCGTCATCTTCCTCGTCGTCCTGTATTCCCACCACATCAACACAGAACAGCTGACATTAGCGCTTTGCTCTGCCTTCCGTTCATTCACTAGCTGCATTTTACCGCTTCCGAGTACGGAGACAAGCACTGAAGCTGGAGCGGTGGAACAAGCGGTGGTCGCGGAGGCTGCGAACTCCAGTCGCTATCACTGCAGAGGAGCACATCACTGAGCTCTTCATCTTCACACGCGCACAATTCAACGCCCGCATCAGCATTCGTCAAATACTCCGTTGGAGTCTACGTCATGACCCGTACCTTCTTCGAGTGAAGGATCAGCCTGGTTGTTGGGCGGACGTTTATTCACCAGCAACAACGTCGCTTGCAGTGAATCGATCTCACGCTGCATAGCGCCACAACTGCGCTTGAGCGAGTGGTTCTCTTGCCGTAACAGCGCTGCCTCTGCATGACACATGCAAACTCAATCAGTGACCCAATGCAAGACGTCGGCTTTGTGGGAGCACACCAAAATCGTCTCGCCGGTCGGCTGCGGGGTTTTCTTCAGTTCGACCGCATGTGCAGTTGACGGTTCGCTCTGCTCGTGCGAGCTGCACGACATATTCGTTCACTTGGTCGCGGATGCGTGCTAGCGGACGCCCGAACACCTGCACCACGAAGTTACCAACACCCGACCAGACCTTGGACCCTCACTGTGCTATCTCACCTCGTCTTGCTGCACAATCGCATCCAGTGCCAGCATACACGCACGAAGCCGTGAGGCTCCCTTCTCCTTCAGCTAAAGTCAGAGAGAGAGATCGTGATTTAATGTCTCCACCGTCGTCGAGAAGATCTGACGCACCTTGGAGCGATCGATCTCATCGAGGCGCTCGGCCAGCTCGAATTCAAGGCGTGCACCAGGAGATTGGAAGCCCATCATCATCGCTGTCGGCACGTACACGGTCTTGGATATGTGCTTGCCAGTCTCCTGGTTTTGTGTCGGATGCGATACGAGCACTCCGTGGACCCCATGGACCACTTGCTTGGTCGGTGCTGGACTCGCGTTGCCCGTCGAGCTACTGCGTGCTAGTATGAGCTTGCTCGGTGTCTTGACTGTCTGTGCTTGTGGTGGCGCTTGCTGGGGCGTTTGAGGCACAGTCTTGGACTTCGTCATTTGCGACGCTCCGTGTTCAACGGCATGCAGCAGGCGCTTCCGGACCGTGGATGCTGACTGACACCGACGCAGCGCTGTCTGGAGACTGCTAGCCTGTTGTTGCTGGTGCTGCTGTTGATAGTGATATTGGGCTGCTCGTGATCGCTCTTTGGCCTGAATCAGGCCGTGTAAGCTGCCACCACCTGCCTTGCCTGTGTGTAGGAGCGCGGCTCGAGCGCGAGTGTCTATCCGCAGGTCTGTGAACATATCCTGGAGACATTGAGCACAGCACCAGCACGTAGACAGCTAAGTGCATCGAACCATCCACTTGAAGTAAGACTCCTCGTAGACTGCTGTCGTACCTTGACGTCGTGCTTCGATACAGACGCCATGGCAGGCGCCTCGTTTGGACATGTCCCCACCGACTGCGAAGCAAGGACATGACAGCAACAGAGACAACAGATCACGGTATGCAGCAGTGACAATGAACTGTCGGTGAGGTCATCGCTATGGTGGCCCAGTGTACCGAGCAACGTACGAATGGAGTGACTTCCTGGCCGCTGCTACGTCGTCGCAGCATCGCTCCATGCACAGACGCGTGGGCAGCGTTGACGTAGGACTCGCTGCGTTTTGGCGGTCTCTTCACACGCCTCTCATCAGCCAACGTTGGTGCTTGCGCCTTCGGCTCCAGGATGCATCGTCCAACGCTCCTATTTCCAGCGCCGTTTCCCGTCACTTCAAGAGACCAGAACCAACACAGCCAATTCAGACACGGGCTCACCAGAATACTCGGGTCAACCTTATCGCTGTGTCTATCTCCTGCACGGTAGTTCAAAAATCATGGCTTGTATGTGGAGATTCTTCCAGCGGGTGGTCCGTGCGCGACAGTTCCAACACAGCAGTCGTCGCGCCAGGTAGCTCTCCCAAGCGACTACACAGCGATACAGCAGCTCATCGAATGACTGAGGGCATATGCGAACTAGAGACACTTGGAGGGCTCCATGATGCAAACACCCGTGTGCATTTTATTGTCTACTCCTCGTCGTCCGATGACTCTTCTTCGTCGCTCTCGAACACGCCTTTTCGTCGGTTGCGGTTCATCATGAACGAGTCGGAATACATGGGCAGCATGTCGATGCCCTTGCTTGTGTCTGCCTTGGTCGATGGCTTGCTCTTTTCTGGGCTCGAGTTTGCAGTAACGTCGAGAGTGAGCGCGGCGGCCTTGTCTTCAAGAGCGTTCTCTGTCTCTTCCACCGCCTCAGCAGCGTCTTCTGTGTCTTTCACGTCGTCATCCGCGCCATCAAATCCTTCCGGCCTGGTCGAACAAAACGCGCACACGCCCATATTCACATCAGCAATCGATCATGCACATCCAAACCCAACATTAACATTGTGAACACACCAGAGGTTCTTCTTCTGCAGGTTCTTGATCTGGTCCTTGTACAGAATGTGCTCCACCATGGACGTCACCGCACCCTTTTTGCCATCCTTGACCGTCACATCAGCTTCACCGCTTGAGACAATCAAGAAGTCGCCTAGAAAACAGCGTCAATTGACTGCATCTTATCACGTGGATTCGCTGTCACTGACCGCGCTTGACCCAAATGAGCTTGCGGAACCGCTGCGGCAGCATCGTCAACGACTTGGATCCATCCGCGTGCACCACCTGCCATCACCAACAGCACAGCCACAACGCGCAGCAAATGGCAGAGACAGCTCCGTCAATCATCCGTTCATCATGCACGTTGCCTCACACGCCCGTCCGTCCGTCACGCACCTCGAAAATGTTGGAGCCGCGCAGCGAGATGACGCGCACGATCTCTTCGTTCTCCTTGGGCTCTGGGTCGCCATACAGCACCTTCTTGGTCACGCCCTTGCGATAACTCGTGCGTCGTCCAGCGCCCGACATGATGGTCCTGCTGCGTCCGTCAACGGCTTGTTGCCAGTCAGAGCAGCCATCATCCAGCCACACCGACCATCATTCAGTGCCGTGCGATGAGGAGGGTTATTTGGGTGGTGTAGCATGCATCCACCCGTTCACCCACGTCCTCGGCAAATTTGGATGGTGGGTTGGTCGGGTCGGCTGGCGCTGTCTGGCTCAGCTCAAGTTCGTGGCTTGACAGACAAGGAATAATGGCCGGACGAGGAAGAGGCCGTGGCCTCACGCTGCCGGCGTGGATGACCAAGGGGCAGGACGGCGTGGGCGGCGCGCCACCAGCGCCAGCACCTCGCGACCGAGACGCGCCGCCCAACCCGGCCAGTCCGACCAAGAATGGCCCAGTGGATGGCCCACACGGCAACAAACCAGTCATGCCACCACCGCGCCAAGGCCAGTTTGACGACGCACCAGCGCCACCGCACCGCGATCGGGACGGCCGTGGCGGTGGCGGTGGCGGTGGCTATGGCAACAACAATAATGGCACTAACGGTGGCGGCATGGCTCGTCGTTCGCGCTCGCGCTCGGGCGATCGTCGTCGTGGACGCGATCGATCGCGCGATCGGGATCGGGACAATGGCGGCCGCAATGGATATCATCAAGGACAAGGAGGATACGACGGCTACGGACGAGGCCCACCACCGCGCTCGCGCTCACGTTCGCGCTCGCGTGGCCGGGATGGCAGACGACGAGACGGCTACTCACGCGGTGGCGGCTACGGTGGTGGCGGCGGCGGCTATGGTGGCGGCGGTGGTGGCTATGGTAGCAGTGGCGGTGGCGGCTACGGCTACGGCAGCAGCGGTGGCTACGGCGGTGGTGGTGGTAACCGATACGACAGCTTTGCTCGCAACAGCAGCAACAGCTACCGCGGCGGCGGTGGGGGCGGCAACCGCTTCGACCAGTACGCGCGCAATAGCAGCAACAGCTACAACAACGCTGGCGGCGACCAGCAGGACCTGTCACGCAGCAACGGTGGCGGTGGTGACGGCGGCGGCTACGGACAGGAGAACCGTGATCGCGCTCAGCAGGGCGACTACAGACGCGACGAGCCACGTGGCGAGTATGGCAATGGCTATGGCGGACGTAGCAGTGGCGGCGGTGGCGGTGGCTACGGCGGCCACGACGACCGCGTGAGTCGCGACTACGGCAGTGGCAGCGGCGACTACCGACGCTGAGTGGTGGTGGTGTGTGTAGCAGTGTAGGTGGCTCGCGCTCGGCGTAACTAGAACCAGGAATGAGAGAGTGACGCAATGGTTTGTGTGAGCACCTCCGCCTTCATGTGCTGTGCGTGAGGCGGCATGCGATGATGCGAGGATTCCATTTCTGCATTGGGTCGACGACACCGTGGCTATTCCTGCGCATGCGTGGACGATGAGCACCGCCTCCATCGACGGTGGAAAGGCCCGTGTCTTGGTATTGGATTGATGCGCAAGCTGTGACGGCAACCACAGTGGAAGCACGATGCCGACCGTGCTCCAAGCGACGCGCACGCCGTCGTTGCTGACGCACCTCAAACTCGGTGGCTTTGGAAAATCCAAGAAAGATGCAGCGCAAGCCACCACCGACGGCAAAGACGCAGCCACGAGTAATGGCACGAGCAACGGTGCTGGCAATGGAGGCGTCCAGCTACGCCCACGGCAGTCGTCAGCCAGCTCGGACGCGTCTTCAGACGTCGCTCCATCGCCAGCAAGGGCAGTCACGCGCGTGCCACGATCAGAGGCTTCGTCCGTCGAGAGTGTCGCGCCCCGCGAGGACACGTCCACAGCGGCATTTGGCTCACCACAATCATTGCGCGTAACAACGACGGCAGCGCCATCCACAACGACAAACAACTCCACAAAGAAAATGTCGCCGACGAAATCGCTTAAAGATCTAGCGAAACGCGTGCTAACGTCGCCCAAGAGCGGTAAGGAGCAAGACAAGAGTCCGACAAAGGCAACAGCGACGCCGCCAACGCCGCCGACGATAGTGATGACACGGCAACGTAGCGCAGCGTCGGACTCGGATGATAGCAGCGACGACGAAAAGAAAAGTAAGCGTTCCAGCCCAGCCAAGGCCAAGTCTCCCGCGAACGCAGGAGCTAGTACTGGCGCAAGTGCTGGTCGAAAGACGTCGACAACGGAGGATGCCAGCGACAAGAAGTCCAAGAAAGAGCAGGAGACAAAGAAAGCAACCGAAGAAAAGGCGGCGAAAGCACAAGCTGCCAAAGACAAAGCTGCTCAAGACAAGGCCGAGAAAGAGAAAGCTGCTGAAGAGAAAGCTGCAGCGGCCAAAGCCGCAAAGGAAAACGCAGCAGAAGAGAAGGCTGCCAAAGCTCGGGCGGCCAAAGACAAAGCTGCGGACGAGAAGGCTGCGAAGGAGAAGGCTGCTCATGACAAGGCAATAGAGGCCAAGGTTGCGAAGGAGAAAGCAGCAGAGGAGAAGGCCGTCAAAGTGCAAGTTGCTAAGGACAAGAAAGCCGCAGACAAAACCGCGAAAGAACAGTTCGCCAAAGACAAAGCAGCAGCTGAGAAGGCAGCCAAGGAGCAAGCAGCGGCGGACAAGGCCGCAAAGGAACAAACCGTAAAGGATCAGGCGACTAAAGACAAAACAGTCGTGTCACCTCCAGCGAAGGATGAGCCGTCCAAGCCTAACGAAGCAAAACGAGGGACCGAATCTGATGCGAATTCGTCGTCCGATGCGGTAAGCACGCCAATCGGGGCTGTGACATCACCAGGTGCTGGTGCTAACTCCACCACGCTGAAGAAAGCAGCATCGTCGCCCAAGCGCAAAATCTCGATCAAAGCAGCGTTCGGTGTCGTCCGTAGGTCGAGCGTCATGACACCACGAAGTGAACGGCACCTGCAGAACCAGCAATCGGGTGCTTTCGTCAGTCCTTCGGCCGCCACAGAACGCACCACCTCTAGCGCCAAGGCCGAAACACCGCAGTTGTCATCTTCATCATCATCCATCACAGTGGACCAGCAGCCGGACGCGGCGCTGGAACGCACGAGCACGAACGGTGGCGATGCCCAAGTTAATGTTGACCACGTTGCGCGAGTCCGAGACGCCCTCGATGATGCTATCACGCAAATGGACGCTGTGGATCCGAAGAAACTGCGAGCTGTTCGCCTCGGCGGAGAGCTCCGTGGGTTGCTGGGCAAGGCCCAGGATGAGTTTCTCGCGTACGAGGACTCGTTCGAGGAGTTCGCCCACGAAATCGGCGTGTCGATCGCGCTGCAGAACTTGGCAGCATCTTTAAGCCAAGTATTTCCGATCATTGCACGCTTGCGCACGGCCAAGTTCATGCTCAACAAAAAGTTCAAGGCCGACGTTCTCTTTGCGTTTCAAGAATTCAACTCGTACTACACGTCACTGTTCATGGAATTGTCCATGTCTGTGGCGCGTCGTTCAGGAATAGTGCTGCCCCTTCCGAGTCCTGTACGACCGGCGCCGGTCGAAGAACCAGCTCCAGCTCCACCAGAACTTCCTGCACCAGCACCCGTGGAGGAATTGCCGCCGCTGCCAGTGCCCGAGGAACCAGGTAATGCGACGTGGCTGCATGCACGTTAGCTGAGCGTTGTAGCTCATGTGATTATGCTGTTGTGCAGCTGAAGTCAAGGCTGAACGGCTATGTCTCCAAGCCCATGGCCATTACTTTGGTTATCGGCAAGCAGAGAATCCAGAACAAGCCTTTCAGCTTTACCAGGTTAGTTGTGTTGATCTGTCTACGTGTTGGGAGTCTGGAGGATTTACTGACTGCTCAGGTCGATCTCTGAACGCAGCAAGCAGCAGTGCTGGGGTGCTGTGAAGCGATGAACTGCATTGGACGCATGTATTTGAATGGCAAGGGTGTCGCACAGGACGTGCTGCAGGCCGAGGAATGGCTAAACCGGAGTGCTGGTCACGGATGCATCGACTCGTGCTACCTATTAGGCACGCTCCTGGTACGCCGTTGTATCTGAACTGGGCACACATTTCAGGCGTGTTAACCATAGCTGCGATTGTGATGTGTGTGTCAAGCAGAAAGACAAAGCGACGTACCATAAAGCCCCACAGAAACAGCGCGAGTTGCATGCGCTCGCGCTCGTAAGATTCACACAAGCGGCCGAAAACGGGCACAAGGACGCTCAGTTCCACGTCGGTGCGTGTTAGAAACGAACTATCTAGTGCTGCGTCTGACTTTTTTGAACCGCAAATCTGCAGGCAAGTACTACGAGGAAGGTGTCATTGGTCAGAAGGACGTCGTCCAGGCCTGTGCCTGGTACAAACGAGCAGCTGAGCAAAACCATATTGGCGCTGCAACAGCACTGGGCCGATTACTTTGCGTTGGGAGCGCCGATGCTGTCGAAAAAGACGTGGTACAAGCTATCCATTACCTACAGCGGGCTGCTGCCGAGGCCGATGTCCTAGCTCTACGACAGCTAGGTCTAGTATACGCCGCTGGCGATGACGTCAAGAAGGACGTTGATCGAGCGACCTTGTGTCTGCGGAAGGTATACTGTGTCTTTTCGCCCGTACACTGTTGTTCTCTCCAATCTTATGATATGTCTTGTTGAATACGCTTTTAGGCTGCAGCAGGTGGTGATCACGAGGCAATGTATCACTTGGGTGTGCTGTTGCTGTCGAATGATCCCGACGCAACCGCCATGCAGCTAGAGGACAGTGAAGATCGCTTCGACGAAGCCGTGCGCTGGCTGCTGAACGCAGCAGCAGCTGGTATCGTGGACGCCAACTACGTTCTGGGCCAGACGTTCGAGAACTCCAAGTATCTGCGAGACAAATCCGCTGCGCTGCGCTACTACACCAAAGCAGCACGAGCTAGACCCGTGCATGCGAAGGCAGCACGCCGAGCTGCCGTCATGCACTACTCGGGAATTGCCTGCCAGGTTGATCGTTGGAAGGCGCACAGTCTATACACGCTGGCGGCCGACGCCGGCGACGCCGACTCGCTGAACGCACTCGGGTTGATGTACGAAGAAGGTGAAGGCTGCGATCTCGACTATCGTCAGGCTGCTGCCTGCTATCGCAAAGCCATCGAGCTGCACAACCCACACGCGCACTTCAACCTCGGGTGCCTGTTGTCACAGGGCAAAGGCGTTGCGCGCAACAGTGACGCGGCGCAATCTCACTTCCAGAAGGCTGTCGAGCTTGGATTTGCGTTGGCAAAGGACTTTCTCGTTGAGAATCGATAAGAAGTCGTGCCTTGTTCACGACGTTATCGCTGTAATATACCTAGCAAATGAAACGGGTTGCTGTTGAGGTGAAGTGCTTACTTACTCGCTGTCGTCATCAGCCAGCCAGTCGATCCATGGGATCTGTTCATTCTGGACGCTGGTATGGTCGTCTGGATCATCTCTGGGGAAACTTGGAGCCAAACCACTGCAGCAAGCTTGGGCATCATCGTCTGCTAACCAGTCGATCCATGGGATTTCGTTTTCGCGTTGCAGGTCTTTGGCGCGGTTGATGTTTGGTTTGGACTGGCCATTGGGGTCGTTGCGTAGACGCAGCACTGCAAACCGGTCGCTGAGCTCGGAGACTCGAGGCATTTGCTTTAACTTCCGAGGCGGCTTTCGTTTGGGTTGTGATTTTGTTTGGCGCATGCTGCACGGGCAATTCTCTGCTTCTTGAGCGTGTAGCTCGTTGAGTGATGCCGGTGAAGCCGTTTGCGGTCGAGACAGGCCATCAGGGAGACGAAAAGTCCCGAAAGAAAGAGAGCGTTAGAAAGGCACGAACGAGGTGCGAAGCAAAAAGCCATCTACTGGTGTTTCCTCTTTATACAAATTCTCGCTGAGCAAACTTTGCTTCATCCATAAACTCTACCGCCACTGTTCGATTCGAGAACCCACGACCATGAAGCTCGTTGGCTGCAGCTTGGGCGGACCCCACGTCTCCGTACTCGACAAAGACCTGGTTCAACAGAAAAACGGTAAATACACAATCAAGTTGCAAACATGGTCGCTCAAAACACACCTTTCCCACGGCGCTCAGTGTGCCGTCACGCGGGCGTGGCAAGACGATCGAATTGACTTGGCCAAAGCGTTCGCACTCGCTCTTGATGTCATCCACAATGTCGTTGTACTCTTCGTCATCCTCAAGTTCTTCTGGCGTAACCATGTTCAACAAGACCACGACACGGCTTGGGTTGCCGAGTGGAATGCTCGGAATTCCGAGGCCAATGCCAGCCATCGACATGGCCTGCATGGCGGCACGCGATGGATCAATGCCCATGCTCAAGGCCGAGTTGACGGAGCCCGCAGCACCAGCGGCAGCACGTGCGTTCTCTTGGGACATGGCGCGACGCACCGTAAGCGTCTTGTCGCCAACCTTCATGTCGTTCAAGCCAATGCAAGCTGCGTCGGTCATACTCGCGTCCAGGTACTCACAGAAGCCGTATCCCTGAACACATAGCACACGAAGTCAGCAATCACAACATCTAGAATGACCTCCGTCATCACGGAAGTACCTTGGACAAGTTCGAGTTCAGCTCCTTGACGAGATGGAACGAACGAAGAGGACCGAACGCTTGGAGCAGTTCCTTCACTTGTTCTTCGTTAAGATGGTATGGCAGGCCACCGATGAAGATCTTGCCGGGACCGTCGCTGACCGTCGTCGACACAATGCCGAGAGCAGCCAAGTTGAGCGTTGGAATAGGACCCAAGTCCTTTGGCACCAGAGATGGGTTGTAATCGTTTGGTCGACGGATCTTGAGCGGCTGTCCCCGGAACGAGACACCATCGAGGTTCATGCAGGCCGTCGTGAGTTCGATGCTCTTGAGCTCCACGAACGCAAAGTGGCGTTCGCGGTTGATGTACACCGACACGACCGCGCCGCCCTCTTGCCGCTCGCCGAGTGCGCGGTCAATGACGTCGTTGAAGAACTCCGTGATCTCTTGCTCCGATACTTCTCCGATGCCACCCACGTAGATGCGACGCGCGTGGCGAGTCTGCTGCGCACCGCCGCTGAGCATCGCACCAGGCTGCGGCCCAAACGACGCAGGGCCAACGGCGCCTGACAGCGCCGCCATGTTCTGCTGCAGAATGGCCTGAGCCGCAAAGGCAGCGGCGTTTTCTTCGGTCACTCCTGGTGGCCGCACGTCGAAGTTGGACTTCTTTCGACGACGACGCTCGCGACGCACGGACGACGATCGCGACTTGCTGCGAGAACGTCTGAACCAACCCCCAGTGCCACACACATCAGTACATCATCCATCACAATTCGGCAAATAAAACAAAAATGCAAACGCACCTCGAGCGGCGATCGGAACGATCCCGACGACGGTCACGCGAGCGACTGCGCGAGCGGCGGCGCGAGGACCGATGGCGCTCTCTGTCTTTGTCTTTGTCTTTGTCGCTGCGACGACGCGACGAGCGCGACTTGCTGCGTCGGTCGCGTCGGTCACGATCGCTGCGGTGCTTCCGTCCTTCCTCTTTCGGGTCATGGTGGCCGTTGTGTTCAGGCACCTTCACATCCATCCATCATCCATCATCCAACACCAAACATTGTCGTGTCAGCAAGCACACCCGTCACCACCATCATCATCATGAGGACCATCCAATGCACACACCACGTACCGGGGCATCGGCAAACTGGTGGGGCACTGGCGCAGGCGCCGTCTGCATGGGTATCTGCATCTGCATCAGGCCTGGATACCCGCCATAGCCCGGCGACGGCCGCGCGCCATATCCGGGAGCGGGCGCGCGCGTAGGCGGTGCTGGCGCCGACGTTGGTGCCGCCGCCGCAGCCTCCTGCTGCTGCTGCTTTTTCATCCACGCGGGCAGCGTGAGTTCTCTTCCGCGACCCACCATCCTGGCTCGGCACTTGCAGCGATGGAGCTGGGGCTTGCTGGCCGTTCGTGTGTCCAGCCAGCAACAGCGGACGCCGATCGATGCTTCCTGTCGCGCACGCGCACCAAGGTGGCCGAGGTTGCCACTTGAGGGGGCAAGCCCCACCGCCATCCAGCAACCTGCACTCCCCCCCTGTCCAAACCGATTGCTGTGGGTGAGGAGAGAGAGTGTTGGTCGTGAAAACGTCAAAAATACAACCGATGTGCAATCAGATTTGGCGTTCAACTTTCGCAAATGCTGGGGTTCCTGCGGGCTTAGGGAGGATATCGGGGATGCCTGAGCGTTGATTTTTCTTACAACCCCAGCAACCCGACGGCACAATACAACCTCGTACAACCAGCACGGAACTGACGGAGAGCAAAGTGCATCAGGCGGAGCTTCGTCGCTTCATGGATTTCCTCGGCCACGAAAGCGACGGGAACGAGCCGACGTTATACCGTGAGCAATTGCTGACCATTGCACCAGAACATGTATGCCGTTATCTCAACGATATAGCATTTGGAACACAGCATCCATCTCCAGAAAGTCTGCCGATCAAGGCACGTTCAAACACATTGAAGGCTTCAAAGAAGATATTGAGTGTGTTTATGCCGCGCCAAGCATTACCATGGGATGACATTCGTCGAAGAGGCAACCCAACATCTCAGTCCGTGAACGCGCTAATCAAGCGTGTGAAGAAGTTTGCGACCAAGGTGTGGAATCTCAAGCTGATCGCTCCGTGCGCACAATGCTGCAGTATGCATTTGATGTCAATGATTTTTTCCAAATTGGTGAAAGGCAAGTTAGAAACACACAGGATCTGCAAAGGGAGCACGACGTACTGCTCCCTCAAGAGCCTTTCGAACGACAACATTGAAATGCGAGAACGGTGGAAAGGCCAACGCAAGCAGATCGACACATATCTGGATATATATATATATATATATATATATATATGAAGGCGACGCAAACCTGGATACTCTCTACAGAGGAGGACGTCAGCATCCTCATTTGCACAGAGTATCCAGGTTTGCGTCGCCTTCACATCTCGTAGTCTAGACATCACTGTGTACAATTCGAAAAGTACACGTATGTATTCCATCGAAAATACAACCTTCCGCCATGATACACGGACGTCCAATTCTGGAATCACTTTGTCTTGAGATGCACAATTGCGTTGTTAGTACACGTCTACTCTCGCAAGCATTCTGTGAACCATCATCTCGGACGGAAATTCCACAATTTTGTTGGCTGGAGTAGGTGATGGTGTACTCCTTGTCACACGAATTTTTTTTGTCCACGTTCGCATGGGCGACGTCTTTGAAGCGACCAAGTACTCTTGGTTTCGTTTTTCATGTAAGCGATACCATTTCTTGCATGATATCCATCACAGTCTGCAAGCAGCATATCTTGGACGCCACCACGTTCACCGGCACTCGCCTTTCGCTGGCTTTTATCTTGGAAGTATCACCACGAGGACGACCCACTTGTTTTGCTGGGGCAATGATGAGCGGCTCCACAGTTTTGTTACAGTACGTATCAACAGTATTGCTTCAGTTCGTATCAACCGACAGTGAGCGAGCACACTTTCTTGGTGTCGGTGTTGCCTGCGAGCCATCGTCATGTGTGTTGACAGCGTTCACACAGTCACTGCACTGCTGGACTCGAGGATCGGAAATTTTGTCAATTGCCTCATCGCCAACACGTACTTGGACTTCGAATACGGAATCATCTTCCTGTGCTTCGGAAATATTGACACGTTTGCCGCTTCGGGTAAGCTGCTTGAACTGCTCGAGAACGAGCACTTCGATGGACTCTCGGTGCCTTGATCCGCCACAATATCTGCGACTGCTCGAACCAACCCAGTGGCTCTCATGAACTTTTCAACCCTGCAGAGGGTTTGGTCGATGTACGGGTCGACAACTGCACCACTTACCTGGACGTGTTGCCCGTGTCCAAACGCGTCTGTTACCATAAAGGCAAAGACTTGTACTTCGACACGTTGATATCAAATATGGCATCGACGTTGAGCACCTCTAGAAACTGTGCAAACATCATTTTCATGTGTACCGACTGAAGCGTGATTACACATAGCCACTCCCTGCAACAATTTCACAGTTTAGTGTTGTGTTTGCTTAGTCAGCACTTTTGACATTATTCTAGCCGTCATACCTGGTCATTGGTATGGACACCACTAATGTTACCATCCGAGCAATAGTCGTTGAGGTACAATGCCACACGCTTGCTGACAGTTGGAGCAGTGAAATTGGCTTCCTCTAGTCTTGTAGTATCACTTTGGTTGTGACTGCGTGTACTGTGCAATACACTTGCTTGCGCGCCAGCACTTGCCATGTCCTGAACAACCACTTGCACGGCCTCTTTCATCTTAACGCGCACGGTTGGATATCGCGAAAAGCGTGATTTGGAACAGGATGGGTGTGCGTTGTTAATTAACGTCTCGGTAACGACAACGCGCCCATTCGTTTTCTACGGTAGTCGAACTGCAGCATTACAGCAACCATTTTGTCAATACAATTAGAGAATTATCATTGATGGCAGCACGATTCTGACGTGTGCAGGACAGTCGAGTTTCCTAGATCGCTGATTGGGGCGAGCCCCTATAGACCGTGACTTTGCCTTTCCTTCATGTGTGCAGCAAACCTGTCTTGAATAATACTGAAATCGTTCTTCGTCAATCAAAGGAGCCGATTTTGTCTTGTTGCGCTTCAACACCGCGTTGCGAGTGCGACATGGTCTGTAATTCTTTAAGGTGTACAACTGAGCGCATCGTTGTAAGTATGTCACTATTTGCTTTTGCGCGTACATAAAGAATCATATCTGTGATGTGATAAAGCGCATCCAGCGAGCATGCATCAGGAGTTCGACATTGTCTTTCATTATCTAATTTCAACGACGGACGTTGTTTGACATTGGTCGCTCTCAGATATCGACTCGACGAGGACTTCGCGATATTCCGACAATATCGTGCGGTCTGACATTGATCGTTCATGTTTACTATCGACCAAACTGGTTTGACACGCTGACGGACGACGAAGATGACGAAGACCCCGAAGACGACACCTTCGATGAAGACGACGACCTCGACCCGAGTCGTGCAGAGAACGCCTCTGCCGACACCGACGACAAGCCCGACGACGAAAGCGAAGGCTCTGGCAGCTCCTCCGGCAATGAGTCCGCCGATGAGGATGGCGACACGGAGATGAAGGGCGTCTCGCCGCCCAAGATCATGTCGTTCGCCGACACCAAGCGCGAAGAGCAAGTCAAGCTGCGAAAGGAGCGCGTCAAGCGCCGCAAGCTGAGCTCGCGCGTGGTCAAGCGCATGGAAGCCAAGGCGAAGGCTTTCCTCATGAAGACTCGACCGAACGCACTGCATGCTTGTCATGCACAATCGCACGTGCTACGAGATCTTCAAGACGCTCTGCGACAAGTACGAAGGAGCTGAAGCACACGGAGACCCCTACTTCATTCAGCGGCATCTCCTGGACATGAAGTACGAAGAAGGCACCGACGTGACGCTCTTCTTCCTCGAGCTTGAGAAGGCCATGCAAGCGGTTGATGAAGCGACAAGCTCCGTCATGAGCGACAACCAGAAGTCGTTGTACCTGTTCCACGCGATGCCTAAGGACGACCTTCGGATTTGGTGTGCTGCTCGAAAGTACGTTCCGTACGAAGCGCTCAATCACAACATTCAAGCCAAAGTTCGGTATGGCTTGGCAAAGGCCCGGTATGCTTTGCACCGAGGATCGCCCGAGAGCCCCGAAACCAGCGGTGAAACAGCTCTGAAAGCTGACACCAATGCTGAGGAACCTGGGAAGAAAAAGCCCCAGAAGGCCCAGTGTGAGTACTGTGGTTACACTAATCACCCGATGCGCCTGTGTCGAAACCGACAAAGGGATCTTCACAATGGCGAGGTGAAGGAAGGGACAGTGCTGCCTGCCAACTTCTCGTTGGTTGGCCATACGGCACAGCCGCCTTACCATGCGAAGAAGCCATACGGCAAACCGCACCAACGCTTCCAGCCATACGATAATCGTGGCAAGCGTCCATTCAACCAACCGCGGAAGTATCAACCCTGCCCGGACCGTAACAAAACCACAACCATGGTCACAAGAACGGCAACAATGGCAACAACCACGACAACAGTAACAGCAGTGGTCTGTTTGACAAGTTCGGCCAGCCGATAGATATTCGCAAGCTGGCGCATGAGCTTGGTCAACTGCAGAGCGAGCCAACTCGTGACTGGGGCAACAATCCGTTTGGCATCATTGCTATCACGGTCCCTGAACACGACGCGATCAGCCTGGCCGCCGAAGCCGCAGCGGGCACTGATCCACTGTGGACAATCGACTCTGGATGCACCCGCCACATGGCGTTCCAGGAGTCCTGGTCCAAGGCTATCCGTCCAAGCTCAGGCTTTATCACGGTTGGTGGCAAGAAGGAAATCCCTATTGAAGGCGTTGGCGGGATCGAACTTCACGTCACCAATACGCATGGGGAGGCCCAAGTGCTTACGCTCAAGGACGTGCTCTATGCACCAGGCATCCAGTTCAACCTATTCTCAGTTCCACATGCGATTAAGCACGGCTACCGCATCAACTTCGAGAAGGAAGGATGCCGCATCATGTGCCCAGGAGGATTCTCCATCGCTGCCAACATTGGCCAGAAGGCGGACTTATACCAATTTAAAGCCAAGCCTGTCAAGGAGATTGAAGAGCACCTCGCTGACACTGGTAAGAACGATCCTGTTTTACTCGCCCACAAAGGACTTGGTCATCCTAACTTCAGATTGTTACAGTACATGTCCAAAACCCAAGCAATTGAAGGGCTCACACTCCGGAATGTAGGACCACCGTCCAATTACATTTGCATCTCTTGCATAAAGGCAAAGTCTCACAGAGCACCCTTTAACAAAAATAAACATCAACGCGCAACGCGTCCTTTGCAACGAGTCTACTCTGACATGAATGGTCCTATACCTGTTGCTTCACTAACTGGATGTCGCTACTTTGTCATCTTCATCGATGACTATTCCCGGATCATGTTCCTGTACGTGATCAAAAGCAAATCCGATCTCTATGAATGATATGAGAGCTTCCGACAAACGGCAATCAACACATGCCGATCCGAGGTCCTGAATATGGAATTCAAACAAAACCGCTATGACCCGGAAGTCCAGGTGATGCACTCTGACAACGCCAGAGAATATGAGAAACTAGGGCGCATGATTCATGAGAAATACGGCACTCACGCACAGTTCACCAATGCTTACACACCGCAACAAAACGGTGTCGCCGAGCGCCGCATGCGCACCATCATGGAGAAGGCTCGCGCTTCCTCCTTGACGGTGACTTACCCAAACAACTATGGGGTGAGTGTGTCATGCACACCTGTGACTTGATCAACCGCACGCCTAGCACGAGCATTAACGGACGCACACCATACGAGCAGTGGTACGATCGCAAACCCACCATAGAGCCATTCAAAGTGTTTGGTTGTGCAGCATATGTGCATGTGAATGAAGTCCATCGAGACAAACTGGAAGCGAGAGCTACGGAGGCAATGTATGTCGGCATTCCCACGATGAAACGAGGTTATCGCCTGCTGAACATCAAGACAGCACAGATCATTTACAGTCGGGACGTCACATTTCAGGAAGATCATTTCCCCAAGCTTCAATTTCTCAAAAAGGACAAACCCGCTCCGGCGTTCTCTGAACCGGAACATGATGCTCTGCCACCTACCATCCGTACACAACCGCTTCCGATTACACTACGTGTTTTCAAGAGGACACCAAACTTCGCTAGCTATGCAAACCTAGCAGATGCGGCGGCCGGCCACCCCGTGAAGAAAGCTAGGTTGGATGATGATGCATCTCGTCCGCCCAAGGAGACCCAACAACCAAATCCAAAGCAAGTGCTGTGGGAGAAACTTGATGCAAAGAGGATCCGCACAAAAGCTGGATGAAATCCAAGCTGATCAGCTTGCTCGTGAAGCCCATTCGCTATTAGCAGTGCGGCATATTCCTGAACCAAAGACCTACAAAGAGGCATTGGATTCATCACATGCAGCAGATTGGCTACTTGCAGCGGAGTCAGAGTTCAAATCTTTGATGGAAAACAAGACATGGTCGTTGGTTCCTAGACCAAAAGGTCGAAGGGTTTTGCAAAATAGATGGGTATGGGTGATCAAATACAATGGTGATGGCGACATCGACCGCTTCGAAGCTCGTCTTGTGATCAAAGGATTTCTGCAACAGTATGGAGTCGATTACAATGAGATTCTCGCACCTGTCATTCGGATGGAAGTGCTTCGCCTTCTGCTCACCATCGCAGCATTGCTAGACTTCGAAATCCACCAGATGGATGTCAAGCCTGCCTTCCTGAATGGCTTCTTGGATGAGGAAATCTAATGGAGCAGCTACACGGCTTCATCGTCCCTGGCAAAGAACACCTCGTTTGCAAACTGCACAAGAGTCTATATGGCCTAAAACAAGCCCCCCGAGTATGGTATCAAACGTTTGTGCATTTCTCGAAAGCCTGAACTTCAAAAGGCTGATCAAAGATCGCTGTGTCTTCGTTGGATGCATGCTTGGAGCTATTTGCTACATCGCAGTCTATGTTGACKACKTGCTGATCATTGCACCGACCATTGCCCAGGTCCAACAAGTCAAATCTGCCCTCAAGCAGCGCTTCAAGATGTCTGATTTGGGGGAGGTGAAATACCTACTGGGCTGGTCAATTGTGCGAGATAGAAAGCGTCGCACTATCTTCATTCATCAAGCAAAGTATGCTAGAACAGTGCTTGAGTCAACTTCCTCGACGCGCATCCAGCACCAACGCCAACAGCGCTTGGACATAAGCTAACCAAAGACATGTGCGCTCAAACCAAAGAAGAGCAGGAATACATGCGCACGGTACCATACCGCGAAGCAGTTGGGAGTTTTATGTACTTAAATACATGCGCACGGTACCATACCGCGAAGCAGTTGGGAGTTNCGGTACCATACCGCGAAGCAGTTGGGAGTTTTATGTACTTAAATACATGCGCACGGTACCATACCGCGAAGCAGTTGGGAGTTTTATGTACTTAATGATGGGTAGCCGACCCGATCTAGCCTATTTCATTCGATAAGTAAGTCAATTCCTCGAGAATCCTGGCAAACAACACTGGACAGCAGTCAAAAGAGGCTTTAGCTACCTCAAAGGAACCGCAAACTACGGCATCACTCTTGGAGGACAAGCCAACGTGTGGAGCTATTCAACAACACGCAGTACCTCACTGCTTACACGGACTCCGACTACATTCGCTGCGCGGACACTAGACGCTCAGTTGGAGGATACATCACGATGTTCTGTGGAAGCCCAATCTCCTGGTGCTCAAGAAAACACCACACGGTGGTACTATCAACAACAGAAGCAGAATATATTGCCTTGTGTCACTGCATGCAAGAACTGATTTTCCTCGAGCAGATCCTCAAAGAGATCAAGCTAGAAGGCAAGGGTCCGATCATTGTCTATGAGGACAATCAAAGCTGCATCAAACTAGCAAACAACCCTGAGCTCCATGGTAGATCAAAGCATATTGATATTCGGCATCATTTCGTTCAAGAAAAAGTTGAGAGAACAGAATTTGCACTCACCTATTGCAACAAAAGAAATGGTTGCAGACATCTTCACAAAGAGCCTCAGCGCCGACCAGTTCCAGCTTCTTCGATCCAGGATGCATATGCGCCAGAACAATTAGAGCAAAGTCGCTAGAACTCCTCCAAAAAATATTAAAACCAAGTTTCGGCATTGATATATTTGATATGTTTGAGATATATATTTCATAAGAAATAAACCAAAATTCTATATATAATACTGTCTACGACGGGTTTAACCATTCAAACGAGACAAATGGTATATTACGAATATGTATTGTATATTTCATCTTCTCAATGGAATAAATCCAAGCTAGCTCTTCAAAGAAGCCATTCAAAGCGTCGCCTTCGCTCTCGACGTAGAAATATGAGTCGGAATCGATGAAAACGTAGCGGTCGCCGACTTTCGCTCTTGAAATGCAGTGGTAGATGCCTTTTTCTTGCTTCGGAGGGACGCCAATGATGAGAATACTCTGTCTTGAACTCCGAGTGATAGCTTCCCACCATTTATCCTTCGACTTCTTCTTGAAGGTACCGGTTTTGTTCAGGAGAATGAGGTCGTAGCCTCGTTTGCTTAGCGCGACTTGAAAGGCTACCATGCTGTAGGCGCCATACCGAGGATCGCCATGGTCTTCACCGGGACACTTGAGAGCGAGGTCTTGGAGTACCTCAGCCATGATGGCTGGGGTAATGAAGTCGCGCTGTTGCAGCGCATTGTTCACACCATACAAACCACAGTACGCGCACCTCTCTGACAGATGGTCTTGATTCTGGCATACGACGCATTGTCGACGGTTCATAGTGCGAATAACGCATTTAATGCGATGCAGCACCTCACTCAACCTCAGGTCACAGTCTCTCCTGGAAGGAAATGTGAGGCTGAGCAGTGCTACAAAGCAACGCTGACACGGCCACCGCCAACTGCGAGGTAGAATGCAAAAGTTGCAATTCCAATGCAGGACTTCATGTTGAGCACGCAAAGCAGCTAGCAACCAACCAAATATAGATCCAGCAAAAGCTGTGTTCAATTTACTAATGTACAAAGAAAACTCGTCTAGCAGAGAAAAATATAAGAAACATTCATGTCGTCTGAGTTACTAGCAGTCACGCATTCCAGATTGGGTGGGGCTGTGAAGGGAAACGCAATCTAGGTGAATGAAAATGCACACCACAGTTAATTCCTTGCAGTATATCATGTATTTGGTGTCTGAGGTAGACTGAGTTCCCTCTATGAACTTGTTCAACCACTCGTTGAATTCCCTCGTACATCTTAAACAAACTATCACATACAAACACTTAAAGTATTAGACCTCGCCCAGGTCACATTCTAAAAAGATCTCTAATTCACTCTCTCTTTTACCTACTCGTACGCCTTCGTGGTCTTCCGCTTCGGCCGCTCTTTCGTCGTACCTTTCACAGTCGGTGCTCATCACTATTGAAACGCAGCCGATGTATGCATTAAGTACGAGCTCGTAGTATGGTCGGTGTCTCGTAGTATCGGCCAAGTGGTTTGACATTGGTCGGTGACGTATATTATTGACCAAGTGGTTTCACATCGGTCGGTGACAGATTACTATGGAGGTCGGTCCGAGAAGAAGTTTTAGTTTGGTAACGGACCGGCCGTTATATATTGGTTTCTAGTGACATTGGCGAAAGGTCGTTAGTGGCTTCGTCCTTATATGCTTGTATGTTGCTATCTACATAATTTACTCTACAATTTTCTTCCTACTAGCCAAGTCTGTTAGAAACTCATCTTGCGGCCCCTCGGGTAGTGCCCTGCCAGACATAGTAGACGGCAACTGCCGCAAAGCACAGTAAGGTGAGGAGAGCCTTTGCTGGCACAAGAAAGAACGAACCCATTGCCTGCCTTCAGGCATAGGGCTACTGCGCTATTTCAACTTGGGGCTTGACCGCACAATCGCTAGAGGAACTGTGTTAAGGACTCAAGTCCTCCACGACAGCTGAGAGAATTGCTTGTCCGTCGAAGTAGTCCAAGGATCGCCTACATACGCCAAGGTCGAAGAACAGAATATCAGGTCGATTCTTGAGTGCTTCACCACAGTAAGGTGCTCTTGTAGTATTGCTGCAGGTAAGTCAGCAATTCATCCCATGAATCAAACGACGTACGTTCGACATCTGCGCACTGGTGCAAATCCATCGCCTCTCCATCCTCGCTGTGCGCAAGCGAGTCCACCGCTTCTGCATCGTGCGTCCGTGCCAGCGTCGCAATAAAACCAACCGACTCATTCTCGCTCTCGTCCGTCACAAATGCGCCTGATGCCGTTGACCCATGATTCTCCATACACGCTCTCCGTTGAAGCATCATGCGCGCTTCGTGACGGAGCGCCTTCCACTCGAAACTGCGCGCCAAAGCACGCGGAGCGCCATCCATCGAAACTACGCGTCTCCAACAAATTTCTCGAAATATAAGTGTTTGTCGTCGTGGTTTGGTGAAGGCCCTTCCTGCACTCGGGCAGCCTACGTGCAAGATTTCGGCTCGTCTGGACACTCCACGGAGCCATCTCGGTATAAGTGACTGCAACGTCCAAGGGGGGACCAACCATCCCGAACAGCATTGCCCAGTAGCTTACTCATCAGCCTGTGAAAAATGCATTTGTTCATTTTCATTACGATGCTTGCTGGAATCATTTCGCTATTGGCAAATCAAAATCAGCTTGCTCTAGTCTCAGTTTGGTAAGCGATGCGTTGATTTCCTCCCTCATCGGGTATCCAGGGAAGATTTGCAAGCAACGCATCAAAATTTGGAATCAGTCCTCGAAATGCCGTTCCCAGAGACCGTGAAGGGTGTGCGGAAGTTTGTGGAATGCCTTGTGTATTACCACAGATTTATCGACAACTTCGCAACATTGGCAGCAMGTTTGTACGAGCTTACGGATGCTCAGCTTGCTCAAAAAAGCGAATTTGGCGAGCGCAAGGAGGTCGTTTGACCTGCTGAAGCAACGCCTGGCCAATGCCCCRATGCTAGTGCACCCACAGAAGATGAAGCCGTTCGTGATTATCGTGTATGTGTGTCGGTGGGCATTTGGTGCAGGGATCGCTCAGGAGCGAGATGGAGTTGTATCGCCGACGAGATTTGTCAGCGAGGTCTTCAAGGACGCTGAAGTGCGGTACACTGACTCAGAGAAGGAGGTGTTCACGCTGTTGAAGGTGCTTGACGTCGGGTTTCATCATCTGGCTGGATCGAAGATCACGGTGTACGTACGATACTGGACGCTCAAATGGTTATTCCAGTCGAAGCTGTGGGGCAGAGTTGTGCAGTGGACTGCGATGTTGTTGCCTTAGAATTTGACCATTGTGCGAAGCGACGAAGGCCCAGACAGCTTGGTTGGTTTGCGGGTAGCGTCGATCTCTCATCGTGCAGCTTTTGATGCGATTTTGGATTGTGGCACCGCTGAAGATGACAGCTCTTGATGCAAAGATTCGCCTCCTGCAGCACCTTACGCGATCAGATGGTGGATATGGGATCACTTTCAACGGGTCTGTGAAGGAGAAGGAGAAGGCAGGCGCGTATGGGATGGTCCTGTGGTCGCTTCCGGAGTGGAAGGTGCTGCGTGCTGCGTACGGTTATGGGAAGGACCTCACGGTGAACGACAGCGAGTACCAATGCTTGATTGGTGGTCGGAAGCTAGAGAAGGAGTATGGAGTGAAGAAAGCGATCGTGTGTTTGGAGATTCGCGTATCGTAATTGGCAAGTGGATGGACGTTTACGCTGCCACCAACCGCAGCTCGCAGTGTGGCTGAATGAGGTTCAAGCCCTGATTCAAGCGTTTGAGTCGATCACGTTGGTTCACGTTGCGAGGCAGTACAATCATGCGATGCGTCTACCGCAGACACCAAGCCAATTGAGATAAGTCGACAGACTTGTTCATCCAGGCAGAGACATGCTCCAGAAGACGACCAAAGCAGTGAGAGATATCCCTCCTCAAACTGCCAAGTGCAAACAATGGGTGCGTCCACCTTGCGATATGGGAAAACTCCGAAGTCGAAAGAAGACTTCGTTTATAGGAGGGAAGTTCAAGCCCCATGGCATCCTAGAGATGCCTGTGAGCGATGTCTGTGGTCCGATTTCTCCACCGTCGGGACTGTTCAACTACTTCATGGTTGTCAAAGACACTGCATCTCGCCACTCGAACGTGTACCTGCTCACTCAAGAAACGAGGTGATGCCGAAGTTGTTGGCTTGCGTCATCTGAAGGCACAGTTTCCAGATCATCCCATCAAGACTATTCGGGTTGACAACGCCGCCGAATACGTATCCAAGGCTTTTCAAGAATCCTACGCCTCAAGCGGGATACGTCTGGAAACAGCTGTGCCGGAGGCACATGACACGAGTGCAGAGTACTTTGTCAAGTATGTCAAGTTGCAAGGCCGCTGCTCCTGCGTTCAAATCTCCCACTGTCATGTTGGGTCATGCTGTTGTGCATGCTAGTGACTTGATCCGCTATCGACCATCAGCTGCAAACACTTTGTCTATTAACTTGTGCATGTCTTCACGCCATCGGTCGCTCATTTGCGAGTGTTTGGGTGTGCTGTGTATATGCCAATGCCACCACACAGTCGAACAAAGTTGGGGCACAGACGTCAACTCGCAATCTCCGTCGGCTTCCAGTCACCTTCCATCATTCGGTACCTGAGTCGACAGACGGTTGACTTGTCACTGCTCACATCACCTTGTGTGCGTTTGATGAACCTACATGCCCAAGTATGGGTGACGATGATCATCAGCCACGCCCAGATTTCGACTTCGATCGAAATGAACTGCACAAGGACCCGTACAACGGTGAAGATAAGAAGGAAGTTCGTCGTATGCTTCACGTTCACCGCATCGCCTAAAGTGCACCTGATGTGTTTGCACCATCAGAACGAGTAACGCGGTCAGAATGGAACGAAGGAAGTGACAAACTATCCCGTCACAGTCGCAGTAGATCCAATCCCCTCCACGTCGATTGCTCCGCCGAAGAACAAATCGTGAAAGGGGGCGAAAGATCTCGTGCCCAGAAAGCGCCGTTCAAAGACCGAAATTGCTGCCGACGCTGTCTTTGACACGCCAACACAGGTCGAAGAGTCTACAGAAGACTTCGCAGATATCAACGTGAATGCATTTCTTGCATTGCACGAAGCCGACTGGGAGCCCCAGACAGTGAAGGAGTGCAAGCTTCGTCCGATTGGCCAAAGTGGAAAATGCCATCAAGTCTGAGTTGCGAGTGACCGCGAAGTGTTTGGAAGCGTACAGAAATGTCCTCCAAATCACAAGCCCATTGGTTGCAGATAGGTCTTCACGCGCAAGCGTCATCAGACCGGCAAAGTCATTTGCTACAAAGCGCGCCTGGTTGCACAAGGTTTCGCACAGAAGTTTGGGGTGGATTACACCGACACGTACTCACCAGTCATGACCATGACAACCTTGAGATGGTTGCCCGCGTTCGCTGCCAGGAACGATATGGAAGTATGACCAGCAGATATTGAAACAGCATATCTGTATGGGTCATCGACGTTGAACGCTACATGAGAGTACCAGAGGGAGTACGTGTCGAGGAGAGATGAAATCGAGCGAACATCCTTGTGTCAGAGTGCACGAAAGTCTTTTTGGGATGAAGCAAGCTGGCAGAATTTGGTACTTGCAATTTTCTCAGAACGTAATCAAGCGTGAATTCCGAACACACAGATGCTCCCCATGTTTGTTCGTCAAGCAAGGTGGCGCCGAGATCGCGATTATTGGATCTATGTTGATGACATCGTCAGCGTGGGCACTGACGCGGCAGTAAAAGCCGTGAGGGCATTGAAGGCCGTGTTCAAGGTGAAAGACCCGGAGCGCTGTCATTTTGTCTGGGAATCCAGGTCCGTCAGGTCTCGACGGGGATCGTGTTGCATCAGGCAAGCGACATCGCGAAGCTGCTCACGCGCTTCAGCATGAGAGAGGCCTCCAGAGTCACCAAGACGCCCATGGTAGTGCGGACCCTGAAGCCGGGCAGTGACATACGCGGCCCAAGACGCGCCAGTGAAGAAGTCCTTGGCGGAGAGCATCCGTAGAGAGAAGCCATAAAGCCATCGGCGCTCTCTTGTATTCAGTCAACTGCGCGCGTCCAGATATCACTTTCGTCAGCGTACTTGCACGTTACTTCATCGGAACCCACCCAAAGACATAGGTCTGGCATAAAGCAACCCATGAGATATCTGGCAAAGACCAAAGACTACGGTTTATTATATGAAAGACGAGTACCTGCTCAAAATGTATCTGAATTGGTCATTGACGATCTCTACGGCTATACGGATGCCGGATACCTCCCCGGTCCACACAAGGCTCGATCACTGACCGGCTATCTCGTCCCAGTCGCCACCACCGGCGGCATACAGGGCGTCGATCGCTTCAACGTCGACGGCAAGCGGCTTGGGCATCTCGACGTGAACACGCGGCGCAGGGTTGCGCGCGTCATCGCGTAGAAGCTCACGCGGCTGCATGATCAGGTCTTCAAGCGATGGGCCTGGGTTGGCAGGTCGCGGAGCGTGTCGCGGTTGCGAACCAGACGTCGTGCGTGCATGCGTGGCGGGAGCGGGCGACGAATCACTGGTGCGTTGTCGTCGCTGGATTCCGCGGCGATCATCGGCGAATTTTCAACCTGTGTTGGCGGGCGACCGTCGTCGGACACCGTTCCACCGTCGCGGGAAGTTTTCATGGAAGGATCGGCGGGAAGGTCGACTGTGGTACTTGAAACCACAGGAGAGCTGGGTTGACGACCTTCCGTGGAAGAGGCAGCGCCTCCGGCGGTAGAGCTTGGGTTCCAGGGAACTGGCATCTTACGCGGCAAGCGAGGCTTGCGTGGCTTGCGTGGCTTGCGAGTAAAAGGTTCGACTTGTGCAGGAGCTGGCAAATCGAGAAGTGCTTGTCAAGTCGCTCAATCACATCTTGACTGTCGTCAACGCCATCGGCAAGCAGATCAACGCGAGCGAACTGCGCAGCCAGAGCGTCGAACTGCCTTAAAAGTGCGGCGTCCATTGCTACGTCGGCACCATTGATGGGCTTGAAGAGCACGTTGAAGCCAGCAGCGATGACTTTCGTCGTCGGGGCCCCCATGCATCGATAAACCAGCTTACATGACGGCGAAGATCTGGAGCGACCAACTGGAATGTGCCATCTGTGTGATTGCCTAGTTGTTGACTCAGCTCCTTCATCCATGACGATCGCATGTGCTCCTTCAGAGGCCGATTCCATGCGATATCAACAGTCTGCATTACGCATGTGTGGCCTGGAGGAACCTTGATCTAGATCACGTTGAGGGCGGTGGCGTGCGTTTGAACTTCCGGCGTCCAATGACTGGATAGATCATCTCTCAGAAGCAGCACTGGGTCGTCACCCATGCCGGCTCGAGTGCCAAAGTGGTAGGATAGAAATAGCTTGGAAACTTCTTCATTCCACCATTCATGCGGATTGCCACACACTTGCACGTTATGCTGACTCATAATGCCTTGAATATGACTCCATAACTGCCGACCAAATCTATGCCGCTTCTGGGTGTTTTCATTCGGCGTTCTGGAATTTTTGATGGCACCGTTTTCACGATGAGAAAAGGCGTATTCTTGTGGCCTCTTGAGTCACCCAATAACATCGGCCTTGACCGTTCCTGGGCAATCAGGACAGCCTTTTCCTGGAGCATAGCACCTGACACAGGAACGCCTTGGTCGCGGACTGTGTTGATGTACACAACAAGTTGCGACTCAGCGTCAGCTGGGAGAGTACGCCCGCGCCAGCAGGACGAACCTGTGCGTGCAGGCTTGTCCGCTGTTTGCCGCACGCATCTTCAATTTTGGCGCGATTTCCAATCCAGTCGTATATCTTTTTTCGGGCAGACTCGCGCTTGGTTGCGGTCAGATTACCAAAGTACTTGTCTAGTGCGGCAGGCACAGAATTGGCCGCCACGTAGTGAAGGACAGCCTTCTTAAATTTGGAAAGTGCTCCATTAAATGGCGCACGCTGCATATACTACGTCGGAGGGCTACACTATCCTACCGGTATACTTCACTTGGGAGACGTTGTATGCTGAAATGCTTGGCGCATTGAAGGACACACCACATGACGAGATACCACTAGATAGCGCATTTCGGAAGCACTGTATGAAGACGTTCCCGAAGGTTTACATTGGCTCCCCACGAACCAACGTTTGCGACATCTGCGCAATTTACCGGAACAAAATGTAGCGTGACGACTCCGCGGAGGCAATGGAAATGATTGGGCTGCACACGACCTCAGCTCACGAGATGCGGTAAATTTATGCTGTTTTGTTGTCCATGGTTTTGTTTTCCATGCATTGAGGTGCAGTTGTGTTTTCTAGCGATTTTATTGTCACTCACGCTACTTGTCATGTTCATAGAGAGCTGTACAAGGCGGATCTTGAAGCGGCCACAGAAACCAACATCGTCATCACCATGGACTATTCCCAGAATTTCAATCTGCCAAACTGCTACGATACCCCTAGCGAGTGGTATTTCTTGTCGATGTTGAACGTCTATCTCTTCGGAATTYACTCGGCCGCAGACGACATGTGCTACAACTACATCTACACGGAACGAGGCGGTGGCAAAAGCAGCAACGAGGTTATCTCAATGTTGGATTCATGGTTGTTCACTGAAGATCCTAAGCCCTCGTCTCGAACCTTGACAGTGTGCGCTGACAACTGCTGCGGGCAGAACAAGAACAACTTGTGGTTCGCACATGTTGGCATGTACAAAGAGGGTTACTTGCGCTTTCTGATCAAGGGACACACGAAGAACGCATGCGACAGGGGCTTTGCACTGGTGAGGCGGAAGTTCATGAAAGAAGATTGCTGGACGCTGATCGAATTTGCAAACATCGTGAAGACAGCGTATGTGAAGTCAAAAAGCGTGATTGCGGAAAGGAAAAATGTATTTTGCGACTACAAACACGCGTTGAACGAACTGTACAAGAACGTCATCGGGTAACCAAGTATCAACTGTTTGCAATGCGCCATGACCGACCAGGCATTGTGGAGTGCAAGGTGTCAGCAAACGCGGCTCCTTGTGTGCTCGACTTGAGACGAGTGTACGACGACGTCCGCGTCAGTCCGGAGCGCGCATTGCAATTGTGGGAGTCACACAAGGCACTGCCACGACCAGCAGTCAATCCTGAGAAGATCAAGACCATGCACGACAAGGTAGCCAAGTACGTACCGCAAGAATATCGTGACGATCCGATTTACGCAAAACCGACTGCGTCAGAAGCGTTAAAGGCACATTTAGTCAAGAAATATTAAGGCTCGCCACAAAGACTAGCAGCTTGTCAATGACGACGAAACCGAGAACTCCGACGTACATGAGTGAAGCTGGAGCAGCAATGCGCAAACTGTTTTCCAAACACTTTGCCGCCCAGTAGCCTTGCATATAGTTGTCAACGCAATCAGTGTCAACCTGTATGAGCTATTTCCCTCTCTATAGCGATAAGAGTGCCGTGACTGATGTAGCCACACAATCATCTCACGATGGCCAAGTTTCAGGAGAAATTACGCCTGTTTTTACAGGTTTAGGGTACTGGGAGAATCACGACGCAATGATTACCGAAGTCAACCCATGATATTTTTTTACATTTTCGACGTCTACGAGTATGTTGTCTTTGAAGTCCTCGTACACCATCCATCTGAGCAATTGTAGACACCGTTTGGAAGCTGAAACACAGACCTTCATGATAATATCAAAAACTCCCGATTCGCACTTAGATTGATAACGACTATAGTGACTCATTTGTTTAGTGCTGGAGTACGATCTTGCCCTTGCCTCCAGGGGTGCGATGTCATTGTCGTTTGCTGCCAGCGGCATAGTGCCAGACATCTCGGACATGGTGTGCCATTTCAAATGATGTTGTTGTTGTCGTTGAAACTGGAGTATATTACGTTCGTGGGAACCTAATACCTATGGCTGGACCAGCGGGCATCACCGCCGTGCGGTGATGGCCGCAGCATTAGATGGCCTCTCTCCGTTGCCCCATCTCATAGTGGTCCAATGGTCAATGTCGCCGCATGCTAGACTCGAGATCTTGCMGTGCAAGGCAGTGGTTGGATGCTCAGAGGTGCTTGACTGTCTTGCGTCCATCGCCCAGTTGGCAGCCGCATCAGCCATCTTGTTGTGCTGTCTCAGGTGATGATTCCACGTTATAGTGGCAAAGGATCCAATCGTCGCAATTATGKCTTCATGTATCGTCAGCAGATGGCGTGCAGATGGCACTCGCAGCGATCGAAAMATGCTGATGAKGAGGAGGCTGTCTCCCACAATGTGTATGGCTGGATAGCGGCGTGCGGCCGCCTCCTTGATGCCGTCATGCAACGCGGTGTACTCCGCTGTGTTATTGGTCGTAGGAGCTTGAATGTAGCGGCTGCCAATCCAGACAATGTTCGCCATGCCGTTCATGAKCTCGACAATCACTGCTCCGGCTCCTCCAGGCCCAGGGTTTCCTCTCGCTCCGCCATCAAAGAACAGGAGCTTCGTCGGCGAGTGAGGAACGATACCTGGTGCTGCGGTCTCCGCCATGTTATACAGCAGCGCCGCMTAGKGGGTCGCTTCCCTGTCCCKTACATGCCACGCGTAAGCTTCCAATCGCGTTCGACACTGGGCTTGAGCCTGCAKTGTATTGAGTGTCTCCCCATGAATGGCKGTTAAGCGAGCGCAGTAGATGTGGTGGAATATCACCATAACCTCGCCGGACCAAATTTCCAGGAGCAGCCGCCTCAGATCCGCGTGCTCAGGTTGCGGCCGCATTCGTCGGGCCTCCACRTACCAAGTAGTCGGRAGCCTTTGGGGTCGCCACGTTCGAACTGCTTCATGCATTTGTGGGAAGTCCGTCCRTCCAAATAGACCATGCCATCGTTGCCATAATACTTGCCACGCATCGTGCGCCATTGGGCATTCATGGAATACATGGTCTCGCGTGATCGTCGTGGACGTGCAAGTGCTGTGGGGGCAATGTGGTGAGTTATGGTCTTTGACATAAAGATGAACGCGTCGGAGCTTGATGCGTGCGAAGGTCAATTTTTCACCCTCAGTCGCGGACCGATGTTGATGGACGCTGCGCCACGATACCTCCTCATACTCCGTTGTGGCCGTGGTGGTGCTGCGTATCTGCTGATCATGTGTTCGTATAGCCTTGAAAGTTGCGGGTCGCGGCGCTGCCCCARCAAATAGCTGACCCTCCTGCGTGACAGCTGGGTGKTTTGCAACRACGGCATTCTCATTGTCGAGCTTGACTATCGGCGCGACTTGTGCTCCGTGCGTGATCTCCGCAACCAGGGTCGTCGGGCGTGGCCAGTCACTTCGTTGGAGCTGCRCMYAGGCGCCTCTGGTCACAACATGGAAGTCCACCTGTTGTGGTAGCGGTGCAACCAGGAGCAGAGTGGGTTCTTTCGGTCGGAATAGAAGCCTCGGGTACGCTGCCACCATTGCAATAACCAGCCTGCGGAACTGGGCCGCGGCGACATTTGATAGTGCAGGTCCACCCCTTGGTAGTCCGGGTGTGTTTCCACGTGCCGATATAATGGTTCCATAGCCAAGATAAATAGTAGAGGGGCCAGAGGGCAACCTTATTCCACACGTCACGGCGATGCCGGGTGATAGCGTGCCATCGACTAAAAACCGCGCTGTAGTCCGTGGATGGAGGGATTCAACCATTCGTGTGATCAGGGGCGGGAAAGCCATCCATTCCATCGTTTCAACGAGGAAGCGCCGATCCAAGCTGTCGTAAGCCTTGCGAAAATCTAGCATCAGCGCCGCGGCCGTCGTGAGGTTTCCTGTTTGAGCAACACCTTGAAAAGCTTGGAGGAGGTCGATTGTTTCGTGTATATCGCGATGCGGCACGAAACCAGTTTGGTTGTGATGAAGTAAGTCGTGGAGAAGCGGCCGTATGCGCAAGCTGAATWTGCGGCTGAACACTTTGTAGTCGGTATTCAGTAATGCCAATGGACGGTAATMCAAYCCGGATTTCGGGCKGGATGTTTTTGGCAGACAAAAGACATTGGCTTCACCRAACGATGGCGGTACTCTCCCCGCACGCATGCAAATGTTGAACAAATGGGTCAGTATCGGCACCAGCAACTCCGCGTGGTCCCGATACCAGTCATTGGGCAGGCCATCGGGACCACACGCTTTGCCTCGTTTGCACCGGCCCAGCGACTTCCTTACTTCAGCTTCTGGAATGCACCTGGTCAAATGCTCTTGCTCGTCGCGTGTCACTGTCTTGCGAGGATGTAAGCGCTGAAGAAAGCAGGCTCGCTCATCTGTTGCTGTTGCTGGGCGTGCCATGATAGGTTGCCATGCCTGTTCGACCTCGGCCGCGATGTGTGCATCACTCTTGCCGTTCATCAAGTTAGCCGTTGCCTTCGCGTGCTTGACCGARAATCGCGCAAAGAATGTTTTGGTGGTGTTGGTCGCCACACCTCGATACTTTGCTCGTTGACGTCTCGATACATGCTTCGCCCTCTGACGCTTGAGCGCCACGATTCTCCMGTGTAGACGCGCCACTATGGCTGCTGGATCTTCAAGCGCGAGCTGAGCCATTCGGAATGTGATGCCTGATAGCGTTCCATTCACCTCACGTGATCGTCCTGCCGCACTCAGTGCTGCCCGATACCGCCGTTCCAGTTGCTTCAGCCGCTGTCTGTAGGTTCGTTTCTGCCTCCTGCGTCCTTGGGCGGCCACCTTATAGCATAAGATCYTGGCCTCGCGCTTGATTGCTTCCCACGCGTCCAGTGTCTCTTGTGTGTCGGAGGTCTCAAGGAAGCTGCTTCTCACTTGTATCAGGAATTCGGCTACCGCAGCAGTTTGAAGATCTCGGATAAATGGTGCTCTGGCTAGCGTGTGGCGTGTACGACGGCGTGCTGGTCTCCATTCGGGATGCTGTAGTATCATCCCCGATCCAAGGTGATCAGATGCCGCACCTGGGATCACAGTGCTAACCTCAGTGACCCAAGTTGTCTTCTGTACCGATGTATACCAGCGATCGAGCC
>NSDO01000020.1:360913-372872 GCA_002286825.1 Lagenidium giganteum
TGTGCTGCTCTTCGTCTGTCATTTGTCTCAAGTTGTCATCACGTCTGATGTCCCACTCACCGTCTCCATTATCGCCATGATCGGCCACCACAGTGGCCCATGACCGTGGTGGAGTAGTTGGTCTTCCTCCTCCCGGATCTCTCTTATCCGGGGGCTGCGGTCCCATGCTGCAGCTGCCTCGCCTTCCACTTGGTGGAAGAAGGGGGGGCGGACTCCTCCGCGCCGCTGCTCTCTGAAAGGTCGCTTGCTCCCGAGGGGGCAAGTTTGCGAGTGCCATTTCAAATGAGAAATCATAACGGTGATGAGATTTGATTGGCTGATGACGTTTGTAAATTTTCAGGATCGACAGATTCGCGACGAGGAACTTGAAATCTATTGAGCAGCGCGATGCGAAATGTAGAGTGAAAGTGTGGAGAATGAAAGACCGAGTGCAGCAACATTCGACATGTACGATGGTAGATTTGGTCTTTGGGTTGCGGGTGTGAGGAGCGGGGCGAGTGATTCTTACCCGCAACGAGAACCCACCTTAGGAACCGTACACAATGCTGCAATCGTTGTTTGCTGCCACCACGAACAAGATGGCGAGCAGAGCTTTGGCACAACCGGCGACGACGCGATATATGACTACTATATGTATGGGACTCATAACGTTATGCTGGATTGCCATAGAGGTGACCCTTGAGGCTCAATGGTGGCCGTTAATCGTGTTCATATTTGTGTGCGTCTGGGAAGCGAACGACCGAGGACACGGCGAAGCAACTCGCATAAGCCACCACTAGCGGTTCCATTGCGATGGTCTATATTGTCATTTCTATAACCATCTGGGCATCGCATTGCCATCGACGATGAAAAGCAAACGGAAACGCCTCCAGCCTCATGTCCTGCACTGCGTGGATATGAACTGGAAAGACGCCATCGACGATGGGGCCACCAAGATGTCCATCTGTAAGGACACTTCCTACCGCAATAACGAATTGCAATTATCGGATCACCGACGCAGCCGACAACGTGCATACACTCGCTTAAAACGCACGAAGCAAGGTAGGCAGCGAATCAACAGCGAGTTCTTGCCGCGCTAGCACACTGCGAACCACATGGAACTAGCAAACGAGGCAGGATCGAAAGACCGCATTCAGTCTGTGAACGGAAATCATGTTTTGATTCATCTCCAATAAACCATGAAAAGGTTCGCAGTAGATGACCTTGCTATCGCTGCATTGACATGACTACGAGTGCATTGCAGCCTGCAGTGCACTCTTTCTCTTTTCCAAAGCTTCGACCATTTGTCCACGTGGTGCCTCGGAGAGCATTGACGGTCATTCCAAGCTTACCATTTACCGCAGTACAGACGACCATTTGCCCACGTGGTGCCTCCGAGAGCATTGACGCTCTTCGCGCTCCTGGTAACCTTCCAGCACCGGTACTTTTGCGACCACGTGCCGTCCTTGTAGTTCTGGTAGTTGGCAATCCACTCCTCTTCAGGATGGTCATTGAAGTTGCCAAAGTTCTTGTCCAGGTTACCGATCCAGATCCGATCGTCATCTTGAGCGTATTTCTCCAATGTTTCAGCTTCCCCGAGATGCTTCTCGCCAAAGACTTGACCACCGCTGTTGCAGAGTGCAATGAAGTCGTTGTCGTTCCAGTTGTACGCAAACACGTAGCGGGTCTTGGCTGGGTATGGATCTGGGCAAACGCTGCCTCGGCACGGATTTTGTCGTAAGCACTCGATAATCCAGAGCGTATCCCAGCCGCCCTTATTGATCGATTGAGCGTTGGCAGCATCAACAGCCACGCTGGACGCGACAGCAGTGACGGCGAGAAGCTTGGTAGCGACGTTCATGGTAACGAGCGGTGGCTTGAGCTTGATAGCTTGGAGGTGTTCTTGAGGAACGCAATGCGAATTGGAGAATGAAAGGCCGAGGGCAGCAGCATCCGACCGGTGCGATCGCTTCCTGACACGAAGTTCCTGTGGAAGATTGCAGTCCAAGTGTAGCACTTGTTGAGGAACGAGATGAATAATGTTTCCACGCAACCGGAGTCCAGCCTGGAATCATTGCTTGCAGGCGCCGGGAACAAGATGCTGTGGCTAGTGATGTACTGGATTGTCATATCTTTTGAGGCGGAGCAACCTTATGGCGCAAAGGTGACCATTAAGGCTCAATCATAGCCGTTGATCATCATGGAGCTTTAAAGTTTGAGCTTCACACAGCGCGTGGCGTGGCGCCACTAGGCAGCAGCCGGGGCAGGGAAGCACAGATCATGCCGCCCATGTTGAGTGGTCTTTCTGACCACAACGGATTACGCGAATCACGATTCGTGAATCACGTCAGGAAGCGTGATGGACACCACGACGTTCGGCGTGTCTTGGTACCGTCGATCCGGCGCCTCGAGGCGCTGACGGTCGAGGTGGCTTGAGCACACCATCGGGTCGCGATTCGCGACCGTGATCGCAGACGATGCGGTCTTGAAGTTCTTTTTCGTTGCGATGGCCCACACAGAAGAAAAAAAATTTCTGTGTGGGCCAGCACATTTAGTGATTGGTCAAAAACCAGAAAAATTACGAAATCTGAAGCCGCCTGGTCGGGTGGTCTTCGATGTACCTGGTATAATGACGAGCCTTTCAGTGTCGAAGAAGTGCGTCGACTCGATGCCCGCGGGTGAAGCAAGATGTTCACGTGTGGTTCCTGACCATGACAGTGTGGGCACAATGGAGTCCATCGTGCCCATCGGATGGACGCAACAGCACTGTGCGTGAGTCATGAAGGTGTTCGCAGGGCACAACGAGGATTGCATCAATAACGCTCCAGGTCGTGAAAGAAGCTCCGGGAGTGGTCGTGTCGACAATGTGCGTGGTTCTTGCATGAATACCACGTCGAAAGAAAGAGCGTCACCAAGATGTCCATATATATGAACATTTGTTCTTGGGCATGTATAAGGTAGCTTGTGCAACCCACGGTAAATCAACTAGCACACGCGCTTAAAGGGACGAAGGGAGCGAAGAGACGATCAAAAAGAGTGCTACCGTATGACAACAACTGGTTCTACATTCAACATACTTTAAAGTACACGTCAGCATGGTCACGATAGACAGGTTAGCACTGTCGTCGTCATTTCCAGCCTTGCTATAATACCATCGACCGCAATACCCTCCGCCGGTCGCCCACGTGTGACCTCCTCGCACGTCGAATGCCAACGTGTTACAGTAAACCTCTGAGCAATTGTACTTCTGCTACCACTTGCAATCCATGCAGTACTGATAGTAGTTGGTGATCCATTCAGTGTCGGCATGGTCGTTGAGGTCGCCGAAGTTGGTCAAGTATCCGATCCACTCTCATCATATCCTGCGATCATTTCGGCGCCGGCCCGGGCTTTTGCAGAGACGAATGACACGGTCTTCGTCCCATTAGTGTGACCAGCCGTAACTCATCCAGTAAGGCACCTTCGCCTTCACCTTGGTCTTAATTTCAAATTCACTTCAATTATATCGTCAGGGTTGCGGGGTTTAGCTCGTGGGGTCAAAACTACGACAGACCATGTAGCTGGTGTCCATTTAATGGACACATGTTCTGAAATGGGCTCCATTCCCTACCACAGCTGATATCGAGCCGCCAACTGCGCCATGGCCACGCTTGGCCACCACGTCGGGTCAGCCTCAAAGATGTGGATGACAACAGTAATAACAACAGCGACATCAGACGTCAGTTTGTCAGACACGTCTGGAGGCAATGAATTAAGTCAGTCACGACGCGATGGATTGTACCACGGCACATGATCGGGCGCATTGATTGTATGCTGACCTGCGCTTTTCATTCTTCCATCAGCAACGCTGCGCCTTAAAACCGCACCACCACTATCGAACCTACCTTTCGCTCATCGCCATGATTGTTGCCACCAAGCTGGTCGGTGGGAGTGAGATAATTGCCGTGCACTGCAATACATAATTGCATGTCGAAAATGGGATCAGCAGTCGGTCTGGACTGTGATCGACCGCCACAGGACGAGACGACGCTCTGATAGTATGAGCTTCAATCGTGCGGCGACGTCACAAACCGAAGAGCTATTCACTGCGTGTGAGAATGGGGATCACCTGGCTGTCGCAGAGCTACTCAAGGACCCCAACACTGACATTAACTGGCATCGCTCGCTGTCGGTATGAGCTACTGTGATCGTGGGCGGCGCATTTGTTCGCGAACACCTCTAACCCATGCCTGGTGTGCGTGCAGTATGGTGCCACTCCTCTGATCGTGGCGATTGCCAATGGTCATAGCGAGATTGTGCAGCTACTGTTGGATGCCGGTGCAGATTTGGGCGAGCTGAAGACGCCGGTGGGTTGAATTCGGCGACAAGTCTTATGAAATCCGTGGGTGATTGATGGACTTTGTATCGCGAATTTGAAGGATCGCAACAGTCCGCTTCATGAGGCAGCATTTCGCGGCGAACCAGAGATCATGCAGCAGCTCCTGATCAAGATCCCACTTGACAGTAACCAGCACATGACGTCGCTGGTGAACCTGCAGAACCAGGTGCGCCTCCAGTGCTTATGACAAGCCATGCTCATCAAAGAGCTCACTCTGCTGCATCCAGTTTGGCAACACTCCGCTCCACAACGCTGCTCGCACCGGCAACGAACAGTGCGTTGGCTATCTGCTGGATGCAGAGGCCAAAGTGTCGATTCGCAATGTGGTGAGCACTATGACAGGTGGAAAACCAATGCATTTCTTTCCTCTGCGCTCATTCGTGGTTTCCATAGAATGGATCCCTGCCTCTGCACCATGCGTGCTACTGCGAAAAGCCCAATATCAAAGTCGCCAGGCTACTCATCGAGGCAGGCTCGGACGTGAACGAACAAGACGAGCAGGGCTACACCCCGCTTATGATCGCAGCCAAGAAAGACCAAAAAGATATTGTCCAATATCTCCTCAAGCAAGGCGCAGACTCCAAAGCCAAAAACGTGGTAAGTGGGCCCCTCAACCTGCACATTCCATCGTCATCACTCAATATCCTAAGTGCGTTTGATTCTTGCATCTTACAGATGGGTGAAGACGCATTGCATTTCGCGACGCTTCGTGAAAACAAGGAGCTCATTGAGCTCCTCGAGTGATGATAATCCTGTCGCAATATTCATCCGGATAACAATACTCACATTGTATACATTATCCGGATAACGGATCACCCGCCATGAATAAAACACTGTTTGATACACTTTGAGTGGTGGTTGGGCGCTGGTTGGCTCAGCGGTGGTTTGGGGGTGTGGAGCGGGTGATGTGGGCCCACGCCTTGGCCAGCTTCGTATTCGCCATCTACGAGTGACCAGCAACAATGGTGAGCGCAGCGACGCCGCTGGCGATGAATGTCCACCATGAGGGCAAGATAGACTGACGACGGCAGTGCGTGTGAACAGCCAAGCAAGAAGGTTAAGAAGACCACCTCGACCACCACCACGGCCAAGACGACCAAGGCTGCCAAGCCTTCGTCGGGCAAGCCTGTGAAGAACCCGCTCTTCCAGAGCACGCCAAAGAACTTCCGTCTTGGTGGTGACATTCAGGTAGACTTTTGAGTGCCATCATTTTCTACCGAGAAAATCGTTCACCAAACTTGCGTCGGAAGGGCCCTGGGCCGCGCTGCGGTGCCTGGCCTGGAAGCCGAGTGTGTAGCGGGTTCCCCACAACCGCAATGACACAAACTGGTGGTGGCACACTTCACTGCGGTTGCCATGCCTTGTGATGGGCTGGCTGGCACTGCTATGAACATGCTCCTCCAGGGTAAATCATGCTGTCATTTCCTTCGGGATGTGAACTGTTTTCGCTGCAGTTGTCCTCCTTGCTGGGCGATGCGGTGATGCGTTTGATCACTGGCCAGTCGAGACTCACGCGTGTGTCTGTTGTCTCCGTTTACAGCCAAAGCGCGATGTGTCCCGCTTCGTCCGCTGGCCACGTTACGTGCGCATCCAGCGCCAGCGCAAGATCCTGTACCAGCGCTTGAAGGTGCCACCATCGGTGAACCAGTTCACCAACACCTTGGACAAGAACGTGGCTGCTGACCTCTTCAAGCTCCTCTTGAAGTACCAGCCAGAGACTAAGGTTGCCAAGACTGAGCGTCTTCGCAACATTGCCGCCGGCAAGGAAGAGGCCTCGGCCCCACCAGCCGTCCTCAAGTTCGGTCTCAACCACGTCACCTCGCTCATCGAGAACAAGAAGGCCAAGATGGTTGTCATTGCACACAATGTGAACCCAATTGAGTTGGTGGTGTTCCTCCCAGCCTTGTGCCGCAAGATGGATATTCCATACTGCATTGTCAAGGGCAAGGCTCGCCTTGGTCAGCTCGTGCACATGAAGACCGCCGCCGTGGTTGCCTTGACGCACGTGAACAAGGAGGACAAGGCCAAGTTCGACTCGTTGAACCAGGCCTTCAAGGCTAAGTTCACCGATGATGCCGCTACCCGTCGCAAGTGGGGCGGTGGTATCATGGGCCTGAAGACCCAGAAGAAGCTTGAGCTGCGCGCTAAGGCTATTGCCGCTGAACAGGCCAAGAAGGCCCAGTACTAAGCACTGGACTCTGGTAGATCTCTTCTTCCTTGCACCGTAATGGCAGAATAATTAACGCGGACATGGTTGCTCGCCAGCGTTGAAATCGGCAGGTTTTCTCGATAATTTAATGTTTCACTTTCCAACAATGCTGACGTCCCACACATCTGTCTGTGCATCTATATGGGAATCCACTGAAAACATTGAGAATGCTGTGCGCGGATGCATTTGCAAAAATTGCCAGACTGTCCGGCATGTGTGTCGTTCTCGATGATCTGAATGCCAGCGCTCCAACATCGTGCGTGACTTCCGAGACATGTTGCATCCATCTGGTGCAACTCACGATGTGTTTGGTGCCACACAGCACACATTATCAATGCATGTCGCTCAGACTCTGCGCTGCTTCAAGCGAGGATCGGTCGTGCATTCATTCGCAACCTGCTGATCTATTTTCCCTCCCTCCGTGCTTCTGCTGCTTCTCGGTTCTTGCTCGATTTAGCTTGGATCCCTCCAAAAATACCGGCACCAACCTCGTGTCTGGCATATACATACCTGCAGCATAATTCGCCCTCGTCTGGTCCGATTCCTGCCAGACGTGCGAGCGAGAGCAGTCGGCCATTTTCGCCGTCGCGACAGAAGCAAGCGCTTGGTTGGCGCTTCGCCAGGCGGTCACTGCGCGGCTGCGCGTTGCTTGAGCATTCGGAACCTGCTGGCCATTGACGGGCCACGTGGGTGTGATTGCGCACACGTATACAAGCACCATGTGTGCGCACGTCACAGACCTTAATCGGTTGCAGCCCTGTGCCGAACTTCGACGGAATGTGTCATTCCGCGATTGCCCGATGACGTGTTGCCAAGCTCTGCAGGACTCGAGCTGCTTCGAGCGCGCGTACGAGCTCGCCGACATCCGCCGCGCCGCCAGCTTGCGAGATGTGCGCGTGCAAGTCAACGTCGCGCATACCAAGAGCAAGCTCACAGCCCGCTTCTTCGTCGACCTGACGCGCCGATCCGAGCGGCGCTGGGGCTTCGGCGTGTCCATGCAGGACCTAAAGCAGTTCGAAGACCAGATGCTGCACACGATCAAGACGCACACGAAGAGCAAGCCGCTGTCATCTGCAGCGTTGCCGAAGCCGTGTACAACGTGTGATTTCCTTCGCCAGCAGCGCAAGCAGTGGCGCAAGTTATCGAGTTTCCAGGCCATCGGCAAGCACCGTCTCGACGAGAAATGCGTCGTGGTGCTGCAGTTCCTCTATCGACTCTTCCGTCTGCTGTATACCCACGCCGAGTGTGTCCACGAGTGCGAGTTGCTGCGGAAGCTGCTGCGCCTGACCGAAGTGCTGTGTCGCATCGAATATGAGAACGACAAGCATGCCGTGCGCGTCATCAAGTCGCTCAAACGACTTTGTGCACGAGATCTGGAGCATGGTGAGGAATGCAGCGTGTGTCTTGGTGCCCTGAATGGCCCTGCGCCTGGCAGCACGCTGCGAGCGACTAAGGGCGTCGAGCTTGTGTGTGGCCATCGCTTCCACGACACATGCATCTGCATGTGGTTTCACACGCGACTCAACTGCCCAGTGTGTCGATCCACTGAAGCGTTCGACGCTGTCTCGATCCAAATGGACGCCCAAACTCACACTACTGGAGTGTAATTACTGAAAATCAAAGTCACGTATATTGTTACTGTTGGGGGGTTCGACTACTGTTGCAAATGGTTGGAGAGCTGCTTCAGCACGGTGAGGCCGCGCTGAACGACGTCGCGCTTCCACGAGAAGCTCTTGTGAAGATAGAATGTGTCACGCAGCTTCTCGGCAAACGCCAAGCGACGCGTTGGGCTGTGGTGGTACACGGCGTTCTCATCAATCAGAGCCTTGAGAACGAACAGACCCGATACAGTGCCGAATTCCTGCGTCAGGCACAGCTTTTGGACCTTTGCTGGGAACTGCTTGACCAGACCATTGCAGAGGAACCCGGTGGCGCCATCGTACCCACGAGCAGCATCGTTGTCTTCGTCGCCGGACACGACCACTCGCTTGGTGTGACCATCGGCCGCAAACACGGACATCGCCGTGGCCTTGTCTTCTTGAGCCTTGAGAATGAGCGTGTCGTACCCAGCAGGACCCAGACCGGTGTGGACATCAATGATGCCGACGTGCTCAAGCGAGTCCCACGACAAGTGCGTGTGCACGAACTGCTGGAGGTGCACCAGACTTGGCTGCAGCTTGTTGCCACCGTAGAAGATCCCTTCTGGGGCGTGGTAATTGCCGCTCACAGCAGCGCGCTTGATCGCCCCAAACCCATGCTGCAGCACTTCACGCCCGGTATTGACGAAGAACCAGTTGCTCACGTCGTCGATRCCCTTCGGRTTGAGGCCGTTGTAGACGTCCATGTAGCCGTAGGTGTTCGGGTCAATGGCCATACGCGCCGCAAACTCGTCTGGCGTCAAGAAGTTGCGGTTCAGATCGACATTGTGCTCGTTGAAGCGACGCAACTGGGCAAAGCCGAACGGGTTGAGCGCGTGCACCAACACAAGCGTGGGAGTGCTATCGTTCATTGCCTGGGCGTTACGCGCAAGCTGGTCGAGGATGGCCGACTGGATGCCGCTGCCGGCAAAGCCTTCAACGCCGTGCGTGCCCGAGATGTGAATGAGCGCGCGCTTGTTGCTGCCACGCACGATGGCCACATCAATGGTCAAATCAAGGCCGTCTTCATTGTCAATTGGCAACGCAAACAGCTCCGCATTGACAGCCGCTGCCTTGCGGCGAAACAGCGCTCGGGCAGTGAAGTACGACGTACTGAAGTGGCCTTCAATGGCACTGGCATTTGCTGGCGCTGGCGGCCAGTGCGCGTCCATTGGGCCGAAGTCATGAAGCCACTGGATCGTGAACGCCGCCGACAGCGCTGCCGCAGCCAGAGCCCATAGTCGTGGTGAGATGAAGGACGCGCTTGAAGCTTGCTTGGCCATCGTCTTGGTTGCGCTTTACTTGGCGTTCTTGAGAAGGCACACCACCCAGGAGCTCAGCTCAGTAAGCGACACCAGCGATGGTCCTGCTGCATCGGCTGAGCAAAGCGATGGGCCATTGCTTTGTCAACGTTGGAATGGCGCAGATGGAGCATGATGCGTGGTCATCGCCAGAGGAAGATACCAGCCACTGCAACTGCATGGCAAGCTGCACGGGAAGCCCTCGTGAGTAATCAATTGTGTTGATCACGTAGGGGGCATACGGGACGTTGATTGGTGGAAAACATGAGATTACGAGCTCGTATTGGTGGAAACTCGTTGTTGTGAGTGACCGCCAGCTACGATGTTGCGCTTCCACTCGAGGCTGCGATGAAGGAATAAGACGTCGCGCAGCGCGCTCGGTCATGGGCAGGCGCCGCTGCGGCGCCTTGTAGTAAACGGCGTGCTCTTCGATCAGTGCGCGGAAGACCACGCTAGGTGGCAGCGTGCCGAGCTCCTGCGCCGCGCACACGTGTTCGATTTGTGACGAGGGCACCGAGTCCCTGGCACAGGAAGCCAGCGACGCCGTCGTAGCCGCTGAGGACGTCTCCGTCGGAATGGCCGACTGACACGTAGCGCTGTGGCTCTTGGTCTGCACCGAAGGCACGAGCAACGTTGGCGTCGTTGTCGCCGACGACCGAGGCAAGCGTGTCGTAACCGGCCGGGCCAAGGCCCGTGTGCACGTCCAGGACGCCAAAGCTTTGCAGCGACGCAAAGGGCACGTGTTCGAGCAAGATTGCGCGCAGCGCCACGAGGCTTGGCTCCAACTGGGCGCCGCCGTACCAAAACTTGACCGGGAACGCGTAGTTGGCGTTGACGGCGGCACGCTTGAGGTCAGGCAGACCCGACAGGATGGAAACGAGCGAGTTCTTCCATCCGAAGCAGTTCGTCCAGCTGGATGGATGGTTCGGTTGGGTTGAGGCGATCCATGACGTCGACGTAGCCAAACGCGTTGGGATCAAGCTCGCGCCGCTTGGCGAACTGCTCCGGCGACATGAAATTGCGGTTCAGGACGACATTGTGCTCGATGAAACGCCGCAGCTAACAAAGCAGAACATGCAGACATCAGCACGATATTAACGACATGTACTGAAATGACACACGCACATACTCACCATTGCAAGGCCGTAAGGATTGAGCGCGAGCACAAACACGAGCGTTGGCATGGAGTCATTGCGATCACCGGCCTTGGTCTGTGCCAGGTGCGCCAGCACGGCGCTCTGGATGGCGCTGCCTACAAACCCTTCGATGCCGTGGGTACCGCTGATGTGTAGCACTACACGGTCTGCTACGCCCGGCACCACGGCCACGTCGATGGTCAAGTCCATGTCTGACACATTGAGCGGCAACGCATAGTGCGTTGCGTCCACAGCGCGAGCACGCGCTCGGAACACAGCACGCGCCGTGTAATACGAGTCGCTGAAGTGGTTTTCGATGGTGACGTTCACGGGCGGCGGCAGGAACACATCAAGCGGCATGAAGTCGTACAGGTAATGCACCACAGACCGAGCACAATGACGACAACTGCCGAGACGATGCGCAACTTGGATCATTACCACCTGCAGGAAGCAAACCGTGACTTACAAGCAACACGTCAAAATGACGATTTGCCGCTTCAATGTGTTTACCTTGGGCTGTTGAGTGCTGTTTGTCTGTGGTTGAGCGGCGAATACTCGAGATCGAGAACAAGCTCGCTGTTTCACAGTCATCAAGTGCTCGTGATGCACAGATGGCAACCGCTGGCTGCATTAATTGACCAACGTTTCCCTGGTCTGCGGCATTGCCACCAGTTCGTGCGCGGCTTCGACATGGAATGGCGACACCATCAGGCTGGTGGCGTCACGTCAATGCACGGGCTCAGCTGAGTCTCAGATGACTGGCGGCCAAAGTCCGGAGTGACTATGGCAACATAAAATGTAAACAGAAAGTACGATTTTTGGTAAGCAAAAAGAGTGGGACGTAATGAAAAGAAAGGAAAGATAACGACGTACCGTGAAATGCTCGTAAGGTACGAATATCACAGCCGCAGACACAATAGTAAACCCGCCGCAAGTACCGTGCAGCACAGTAAACGAAAGGTAGCCAGCGACCGCGCGTGGAATTCCGATCCGGAACGCGCGGGAAATGGATGGGATGCGGTCAAATACGGGGGAAATTGATGCAGGTGCGTGGTGATGATACTCATTTTCGATGTCTCACAATGGGTTGTGTGCGACTTAGCGGCCAACGTGAACCTTGGTACATACAAGACACCCGCAAAGCGCAAAAAAGGTGTGAACCAGCGACCGCTTGGAACGCACATGCCGCGATCCCCCAGACGGTAAAATTGACTGACTGTGTCGCTCACGTGCAACGATTGTTCGTCAACGTGCTTTCTAGATGCGTTGGCAATCGATATGTCGACTATGTCGTCACCAAAGAGGTCGAAAGCTGGCAA
>NSDO01000020.1:389299-416986 GCA_002286825.1 Lagenidium giganteum
AGTCGCGAAAAGCATAGAGCATCCATCAGGTTCGGTTCTTGTCTGCTGTGATTCATCTGTGCTGTTGGTGGCGTTTTCGGAAATGACTGGCAAGCGTGACATTTTCGTACTTACCTGCGTGACGAAACGTTTCATCGGTGACTTCGGCAGCCGGAAAACTTCGGGTATTATACGACACTGGACAACGGACAAATAGATTCTCACGTGCACATTAGCCCATTAATGTGACAATGTTCGCAAAAATCGCTCTATGTTGCCCTTGAGTTGCTGGAAGCGACAATTTTAATGTTGCCGTAAAGACTGCCGCCAAAGTCATGCACTGGAACAGTCACTGTCAGTTGACAGGGCAAAGAACTTTATCGACGATGAGCCATATCCCGACAGAACACCTGCGCTACAGTACGCAGACTCACGACGACCAAGTTGGGACGATTACGCTACCTGGAGCTTATCGAGTGTCTCCTGAGCCACAGCTTGGCCGCGCTCGACCACACTGCGCTTCCAGGACGCACTTCGGTGCAGATAAAACACGTCGCGGAGCTTGGAAGCGTATGGAAGGCGTGCTCCGCCGTGACCGCGCTGGAACATCACGTTCTCTTCCATCGTGGCCTTCAACACAAACACGCCTGGTGTTGTGCCGAACTCCTGCACGACCGCCAAGCGCTTGGTGGCATCGTCACCAAACATTCGCGCAAAGCCGTCAACCACAAAGCCAGTGGCGCCGTCGTAGCCTTCCGACACACCATTCGATGAATCGCCGATAAGCGCGAGGCGCTTCGCGCTCACCGAGCTGCTGTAGGTTGCTTTGGCGTCGTCTTGCGAAGATGTCGACGGTCCGATCATGAGCGTGTCCTGGCCTGGTGCACCAAGCCCCGTGTGGACATCAACGACGGTCACGCGCTTGACAGCGGCCAGGTCGAGGTGCTGACGCAGGAACTGCTGGATGAGCACGAGGCTCTCTTCTTGCTCGGCGCCGCCGTAGTAGACGGTCTTGGGGAAGTGGTAGTTGCCGCTAACGATGCCACGCTTGACTGTGGCGAACGAGTGCGTCATCAAGAGACGAGCAGCACGCAGCCAAAAGGAACCCGTAATGTCCTTCGGGTTGAGAATGTCCGAAACGTCCATGTAGCCAAAGTGGTTTGGATCCATGGCAGCACGCTCCTTGAACTCGGCCGGCGTTAAGAAGTTGCGGTTCAGGTCCACGTTGCGCTCATTGAAGCGTCGTAGCTACATGATATCACGAGAGACAGATAACGAGTTATCAGCCACAGGTGAACTTGCAATCCAAATTGCGCTGGTTGAGCTGGCTCCTACCATAGCGAAGCCGTACGGATTCACTGCGTGCACGAACACTACAGTGGCTGCAGGCTTACGGGTCGCATACTCCTTCAGCAACGCCGACTGGATCGCACTGCCGGCAAAACCCTCGACGCCATGCGTGCCCGACAAGTGCAGCAGCACATTTTCCTTCGAGCCTCGCAGCACGGCCACATCAACCGTCAGATCCAAATCAGGCAAGCTCAATGGCAGTGCGTGAAGCTCTGCATTGGCCGCACGAGCACGAGCACGGAACAGCGCTCGCGCCGTGGCGTACGAGTCGCTGTAGTGCTGCTCGATCTGATGGTTGGAATAGTCAGGGAACAGGCGATCCAACGGGCCAAAGTCGTTCCAGAACTGGACGCCCAGTGCAGCCACGACAACGGCAAGCGCCCACAGCAACTTGCTTCCTCTGGAACAGCAGCCGCTGCCCTTGGCAGCGCACGGTGGCGCCATCGCTGATGGTGCCCTAGGCTTCTTGGTGCTGGAGCTGGTCATTCCGCTGGTTCTGTTTTGTGTCGTTGAAGCCATGGCGGGCACGTGGCTGGTGCCACCACGCAATATCAGTTGGCGACTACAGGTACACGCACGGACTGACATTAAGGCAAACTTCTATGGCGGTTTTTTAAGGTCCTACGATACCCACAAGACTGGGGGCCACTAGCGTGTCTGTACATGGCTCGCTTGCCAACTCACTCAGCTCTTCCATGGATCGTGGCAACGCGTCGAAGATGACGCTCAGTCGCCGACGGAAGGAGACCACAACCTGACCAAACTCCATGTAGCCCTGCGGGTTCAGATAGATTATGATGAGGCAAACAGAAAGACCGTTAGTGACCACGTGGACAGCGCCTTGATGAAGAAGTCGCACAACGTACCGCGCCCATTTCCACAAACAAAGCATCCAAGGTGGGGAATAGCAGGCAAAACATGTCTTCGAACACGTGGTTCTCTGGTTCGGCGACAATCTCTTCCCAGGTCTCGTACGAGTCCAACGAGCGCGATGTGGTCGACAAGCGCTCGCTTTCGTCGTCATCCTTCCGCTTGTCCACGGTCTTTGCAATTAAATAAACGTACGTTTTCATGGCGTTCAGAGAGCACCCTTCCGAGTGGCTCCCAGCGTCACCAAAACCCAGCGTTTCCGTCAGAATAGCCACGACGTTAATACAGGCAATTGCCAGCGGATAGTTCTTCATGTTGCCTTCGCTCACACCGAAGCGCGTGCGGTCGAGAATGCGCTGGAACTCGCCCGATGGATACGTTACAAAGTAGATCAGGCAATACAAACCAAGCAACCCGCTGGACCTCAAATCTGACGCTGGACCTCCTCTTTGGAAGCCGATTTCCTGCCATCGCGAATCCGAATTGGACGTGTACTCCTCTCCTGCAATCGGAAACAACGATTATTTTCAATCGTGATCGTCGAAGGTAATGTTGGTGACATGCATACACACTCACCTGGAAACGTTAAACTCCACAGCTTTCTCATCATCAGCTCGATCGTCTTGTGGTCCTTGGGCGGACCGTTCACTTCTGGCTTGACGTTCGCCTTCAGTAACCGGCGCAACCGGAGAACAGACGAATGGAAAGAATTGCGAATCTTCACACGCTCCTGTAGTTCTACTTCCGCGACTTCGACTGGGAGCGAGGTGGCAGCGACGATGGCGTTGTACCAAGCACGACAGTCCTCCGGCGAGGCACAAACCATCACGAGGCGACCAAGAATCAGCATGCTCTTCTCTTCCTTGCACGACACATTCAAGCCCTTCAACGCAACCAAATACCACGGTCGTGCGCTCATATCTGCAAACTCGGGGAAGAACACGATGCAGTTCTCGTGAAGGCACACAAACAGTCGTCCTTTAAGCGTTGCATGAGGGCCAACGATGCGCAGGTCTGCAGCGATGTTTTTCCGTTCCAGGAAGCCTTTCTTCAGCAACAAGCGCGGACATCGGGCTTCCAAATCGGCACCAGTCACTTCTTTCTTCGCAATCTTCCGCAGCAGCGAGTACAAGTCATCTCGTGCATCCTTCGTATCCAGGTAGATTGGCCACGAGCGATGGCGCCCATTGAAGTTCAGCACGAGCCCATACTCTTCACCGTTCACTCGGTTGCTTGTTAATGAGACATTCAGCAGGTCCCCAAAATGCAGCGTCGTGAGTGTCTCTCCTCTTCGCGAGTTTGTGATGGTTTGCTCTGCAAAATTGAGTTCCAGTACGCGCGTTTGAAGATGGTTTCTCGCACTGCACTTGCGCACACCATATCGTAACAAGAAGCCTTGGATGCCAATTTCATTCCATATGCGCTGAAAGTCGGACGATCCTGCAGCGCGTTCAGCAAATCTTAGCTACCATTTCATCACCACCGCATAATCAGCTCACTCCAAGCGCACCTTCGAACGTTGACTTGTTTCCTGCGGTAATCGATGCTTGGATGGCACAAACCCACTCCGTCATATCAAAGTTGGACTGAGCCGCAATCGAATATTCGCGTCTCGCAGAATCCGCGGAGGTGACAATCCTAAACTCGTGTTCCTTCGATCCCCGCCCTCCACTTGGAGCCACAATACAACGCGACGTCGAGCTCAACTCAATGATCTTTGTTGGTGAATGCTCCGTGTTGTCTTTGGAGTAAGTCAGCATGGGACCACCAGGCCTATCCATCAAATGCACGGACGTGTCAGGTTGGCATTAGCACAGAATGGCACACCGAAGTACTCACGTTCGACGCAGCGAGAACCAGCGGCGGTGCCAACTCGGAACCACCTCTCCGCGCTTGATCATCCAGCCTTGCTTGATCACATCTGTCTTGGAAGATGCGCTCGAGCTGTTGCGACTGAAGGTGCTCATACTATAGGATGCCAGCGACTTGGCCCCCGAGCCATCAATGAAGCTTCTACCCAGCTCCTCGAGGAACGCCTCGCGACCAAACTGCGAGTCAAAATGCGCCAGATCATCCATCGTGAACTGCCGATGCGCGGCAGTCTCGGTCTTGTGAAAAAACTCAAGGTTGAGCGACTTGGTCAGGTTCTCCTGCAGCGATGCCTCGATGCGTTGCTCATACGTGGACTGCGCGCTGTCGCTCAGGCGCCGCAGAATGGCGCGCGGGCTGTTCAACGGCGAGTCGTTGTCTTCCGACGCGAACGAGAACGACCGGTCCGTGCCATCACTCTGACTGCGTTGGCTCGACTTGAGGAACACTTCGCTGTTGATCGAGTTGAGGTGATCAGCGTGCGTCGAGTCCAGATGGGAGACCATATCCTTTTGTTCCTCCGCTTCCTCAACATCGTCTCCCATGACAGAGCTCCATCGTGGCGCCGGTCGCGTCGCAGCGTCGCCGGTATCTTCCGGTGGGGCTGCTTCCGACGTCCACTTGGGCGGCACGGCCGCCGCCGACGACTTCCTCATCATGGAATACTGCAGGTCGGTGGCACTGAGCGCCTCGTCGCGCGCGGAATGCGCCATCGGCATGCTTAAGCGGGACACCCGGAACGTGTCCCGCGGTGCTTCATCCATGCCATAGATCAGGTCATCGTCGCCTGGCTCGAAGACGAGGTTGTCGCCCACGAGGTCGTCCTGCGAGAGGAAGCTCACGCGCGCAATGTCGTCGTCTGCCTTGTTGGTCGTGCTCGGGCGGCGAGAGTCGTCCTTAATGAACGTCTGTGTTGGTATAGAGACAAAAACAGCAGCACACATCATCACACGTCAGCAGTTGATGCTGGCGGCGGCGGCGGCGGCGGCGACGACGCGCACTACAGGTCCGCCAGGCCACGAGAGGGGGCCGTAACCACAACAATAACAGCAGCAGCACGTACATCAAGCGACCAGATGAACTCGTCGGAGATGTCGCCCATGGCGCGAGGGGTGCGATGTGGCGCCAGCCACGCCCGCGCGGCACGCTGCTGTTCCACTGCCGGCACTTGGCCGCGCCCGCCGATCGTGCCTTCGGGTGCATGCGTCAAAAGTTCAGGCAAAGAGGAGCACCAGGCTACTGCCACCACCCCATCGCCCCTCCGGCAGCGTGGGACCCGAGCCCTAACGCCCACTGAGGGCCCAAGGGTACTGGAATTGGTGGCGTAATCAATATTCGGACTTTGCATCACGTTCTGTATCGTACTTTGAAGGATGAGTAGGGTAGAACAGGTATACATCGGGGTTCGGGTGTGGTTGACCGACGCAGGATCTGGGAAGATGACAATGCAAGACACGGAAATGACGCCTGTGGACGACGAGACCAAGCACGATGGAGATGAGATGCTGGTGCAGCGGGAAGAGCGGTCCAGCGGTGGTGAGCGTCAGATCTCGCTTCACCCGCTTGTGGTGTTCAACATCTCGGATCATTACACGCGGCAAAAGCGCCACTTCGAGTTGCACCAACGCGCCAAGGCGCGCGGCAAGACTGCGGCGGCCACCAGCGAGCAGCAGGCGGAGGCTGCTGTGGACAGCATGCCGCACGTGATTGGCGCGCTGTTTGGTATTCAGGATGGCTTAAAGGTTGCAGTGTATGACTCGTTCGAGGTCAAGTACGACATTGTGAACGGCGACGTGCAGCTCGACAAGGAATTCCTGCAAGGCCGCAACCAGCAGTGTACGTCGTCATGCTGGGTATGATGGTCATAAATGACGCTGATAGGAATCATTTCATGTTTGTATGTCACAGTCGCACAGGTCTACGCGGGTTTTGAGCTGCTGGGCTGGTATTCGGTGGGCAAGAAGGCGCTGCCAACTGACCTGGGCATTCATCGCGCGGTACGTCCATCTGTCTGTGATTTTCTGGAGTAACTGCTGTCTCATATATGAGCTCGTGTAGGTGATGGAGTTCAACGAGAGTCCTTTGTTTTTGTTGCTCGATCCGGCGCCAGAAGGCAACATGCTGAAGAAGAAGCTACCGATCACATTGTATGAGTCAGAACTGCACGTGTTGAACGGTTCTCCCACCATGCTGTTCGTTAAGACACCATTCAAAGTGGAGACCTCGGAAACCGAAGGCATCTGCGTGGATCATATCTCCAAGATCGCGCCGATGGGCGACGCCAACAAGTCATCGCGTACGTCACGTATTGTGGATGTGTTCGTTCAAGGCTAACGTGTGCTCCTTGTCTTTCTTCAGTGCATCCATACCTCGGAAACGTACGCGACGCGATTAAAATGCTCAGCAGGCAAGCAGATGTGTTGACGCGGTTCTTGGAAGCAGTCAAGCGCGGTGAGAACCGGTGGACGTGATCGTTAGAGATCGCGCTTCTAATGTCTCAACCCTCAACTCATCGATCTCATTGATTGACAACAACAACAGGAGAAGTGCCTGCAGACCACAAGCTTCTGCGTCAGATCTCCAGCGTCTGTGATCAATTGCCAGCCATGACGTCCAAGTCGTTCGACGCCACTTTTTTGCAGGTACGGCCAAAGACATGGCTCCACTCGCCCATTGCACTCTCTCACCATCCATCTTCATGCACAGGAGTACAACGACACGCTGCTGGTCTCGTACTTGGCTGCATTGACCAAGGGCGCCAGCACGACCAACACCGTCGTCGAGCGCTTCGCCACGACCCAGGAGCGCCAACGAGGAAGCATGATGTAATCGCTACCGCCCATGAATATTATAGGAAAGTTTTTGTGGCGCCGACACACACATGTGCATGCCTTATCGTGCGTTGCGCCTATCCAATCTGTCTGCAATCTGTCGTGATGACCCACACTCAGCCATATACTTCACAGCTCATCGCTCATTGCTGCCATGCGCATTTTCCCCATTCCTGTCCTGTTAAGAACGCTATCTAACCGCACGACGTTGCTGCCACACGACCGCGACCGGGTGCACCGCCGCGCCCACGCGTCCACAGAAGCAAACCAGCCCAGAAGCACACGCGACGACCATGCCGATTGACATCAACAGACTGCGCAAGGAACGCGGCGGCGACCCAGACGCTGTGCGCGAAGACCAGAAGAAGCGCTTCTTGGATGTCGACCTTGTGGACAAGGTCATTGCGCTCGATGAGGAATGGCGCAAGAAGCAGGGCGAGGTCGAGACCGTGCAGATGAAGATCAACGCGCTGCAGAACCAGATCAAGGAGCTCAGCAAGGCCAAGCAGGACTTCAAGGCCATCAGCGAAGAGCGCAAGGCCTTAGCCGCGCAGATCCCAGACATGAAGAAGGAGGCCGATGCGCTCAAGGAACAGGTCGAGAAGGAGCTGGTCAAGATTGGCAACACGGTCGACCCATCGGTGCCAGTGTCGAACAACGAAGACGACAACCTGATCGTCAAGGAGTGGGGCACGCCACGTCAGGAAGAAGGCCTCCACTTCCATCACGAAGTGCTGCACCGCATTGATGGCTACGAGCCAGAGCGTGGTGTGCAGGTGGCTGGCCACCGTGCTTACTTCTTGACCAACTACGGCTTCTTGCTCGAGCAGGCGCTCATGCAGTACGCCACGGCCTTCCTCATGGCCCGTCAGTACAAGATGCTGAAGCCGCCATACTTCATGAACAAGGACGTAATGGCCGCCGTTGCGCAGCTCGATGACTTCGACGAGCAGCTGTACAAGGTCATTGGCGAAGACGAGAAGTACTTGATCGCCACGTCGGAACAGCCAATCTGCGGCTTCCACAAGGGCGAGTGGATCCAGGAGAGCGCGTTGCCAATCCGTTATGGTGGCTTCTCGACGTGCTTCCGTAAGGAGGCCGGCTCGCACGGCAAGGACACCTGGGGCATCTTCCGTGTCCACCAGTTCGACAAGATCGAGCAGTTCTGCTTGACGGAGCCAGAACACTCGGTGGCCATGCACGAAGAGATGCTCAAGACGGCTGAAGACTTCTACCAGTCGCTCAACCTGCCATACCGCGTCGTCAACATCGTGTCGGGCGAACTCAACAACGCCGCGACCAAGAAGTTTGACTTGGAAGCGTGGTTCCCAGCCTACAAGGAGTACCGTGAGCTGGTGTCAGCGTCCAACTGCACGGACTACCAGGCGCGCGCCATGGAGATCCGCTGCGGCATCAAGAAGGCCAACGAACGTGAGAAGAAGTACGTGCACATGCTCAACTCGACGCTCTGCGCGTCCACGCGTACGGTGTGCTGCATCCTCGAAAACTTCCAGGACGCCAACGGTGTGAAGGTACCAGAAGTGCTTGTGCCATTTATGGGTGGCCTGACGTACCTGCCATTCGTCAAGGAGGTCAAGGTCAACGCCCAGGCCGTCAAGATGGAGAAGGCTGCCAAGAAGAAGGCCACCAAGTAAATGCAGTCTGTCGGTCAGATCGATGGTTTGAACGTAATAGCAAGCCTTCACTTTGATTGCATAGAAATTTTTCTCTCTTGTTTTGCTTTACGGTTCTTGCTTAGATGAGGACACAGGCACACAAAGAAGTTGGCGCTCGTCGCTCACTTGCCTTCCACAGTAGCCTTGTACGGAAGCGCGAGGTACTTGATGAAGTTGCGCGTCTCGCAGTGACGAATGACCTCATCCATCACATCCGCGTCTATACCAAAGCGCCAAGCAATGTCATAGCGCGATGGGTCGATGTGAAGGTTCTCCAGGTCGTCGATGTAGTCGTCAGCGCTCTTCATGTCCTTGAAAAAGCCGAGGTCGATGAGCTTCTGCCGACGGCAATACGTCAGCCGCGCGAGCTCGTGAAGGTCGTACTCAGGATGATACTGCACACCCCAGAATTCACCCTGCAATGTGAACCATTTCAAGTCAGTGAGCAACGTCCTGGCGTGGAAGCACTGAGAAAGCATCCACACTCACATTGAGATGCCGCACGGCAACAGCCTGCACAGATGTGAAGTCGTTGCCAGCGAGGTTGAGCCCTCCCGGTCGAATGTGCGTGATCTCATCATTGTGGCTGATGAAGGCATCAAAAACGCTGGGTTTGCCCTCAAACATCGGGTGGGCACGTCCTTCCGGGGTCAGCGCGATCTTGCGCGCAATCCCCATCTCGCGACCGCGCGGATTCTTGGCACACACGCCATTGGCAGCAGCAACAGCAATCTGCGCAGCCCAGCAACTGCCATACTGAGGCACACCTTTCCAATTGTTCTCGTCAGCCACGGTGGTCATCGATTAACAGCAAAGGATGAAGCTTACCATAGTCAAACACCTTCCGCGCGAACTCGATTTGCTTGGTCACTCGGATGTCTTGGGTGTCATGAATAGTCAGCGAGCATCCAGTCCACGCGACCGCATGATACTACAGCCATACGTGCGACACCATATTGCCATCAACACTCATTCACTCCACCGCTGTTGCGCGCTTCCATCATACCTTAGACAGGTCTGGCGACTGGAAATCTTCATCCGCGGGAAACACAACGTCGCACTGAGCGTTTCCATGGGGCGTGCACTTGGTGAGCAGAGATGTGTAGAGCTTGCCCGCAGTGGATGCACCGCCAGCCTCGAGATCCGCGCGGCCATCCTTAGAATACCCATCAATCACCAGGAACTTGAGCGGCGATGGTCCCGTGCTAAGCGCACGACCGAGCGGGGGCATTCCAACGCGAGCTCCATAACCTCCACGAAGCAGGACCGTGCTGGCAGCCAGCATGACGGTCTTTGTCTTCTTGTTCTTCTTGTTCTTCGAGGCTGCGACGGCAAATGGCACACGCCCTGTTCTTCATTCTACGCCACGTTTCCCATCATCATCAGTTTCAGTTCAACTTGCAATGAATAGTGTGCGCCACACCAGATTCACTGGCTGTTTTACATCTGTGTGAAACCCCATTTCTCCCAGCAGCGCTGTGCCAATTGTGTTTATCAGTTCTGACAGGTACAAAACAATTGACGTGGCAAGGCGAGGGGTGACATGGCCAGGTGCGTCCGTCCCGCGCGTGTCTCTTCGACTGCCACCTGGTCACGATTCAGGGTTGGTTGCACGAAGGTCGCTTGAGACGTGTGCTTGTGGGCGTGACCCCCCGTCTCGTTTGGTGGTGTGGCCGATGCGTGCCGTGGCGCCCAAACGACCAGATCATCAACCGCAACGCCTTCAAGATCATCATGCACGTGCTGCGCTGCGTGTGGCCGGCGCTGCTGGCGCTCGCGCTCACAGGCACGGCCAGCAGTGCTCCTCCAGCGACTAGCCGCGCGCCCGCCAAGCATGTGTACAGCGGCAACGTGCGCAAGCTAAGCAAGCTCTTCCCCCAGGAGATGTACGACTTCCTGCAGTGCCAGGTGTGCCACACGCCCGAGCTCAGCGGCAGCGTGCAGGACTCGGGCTGCAACTACGAGACGGTCGACAAGGCCGTGTCCGAGCACTTCCACCCGCTTCTCATGGAGCTCTCGCAGCTCACGTTCTTCCGCTACTTCAAAGTCGACCTGGGCAAGGAGTGTCCGTTCTGGCAAGACGACGGCATGTGCGCCAGCATCGATTGCGCCGTGTGCGAGTGCCCGACGCACGAGATCCCGTCCAAGTGGTATCAGATGGACACGGCGCGCAAGGTCAGCAACAAACCAGCGCGTTCTATAACGCCCACGCAGTCGGAGGAGCCAGGCAAGCCGTGCTCGGAGCAAACTGGTGAGAGCGAACTGTCACGTGTCGACCGCAACAACGCTGTTGCCGGTGAGGGCTTCCAGGCGTGGACAGAAGAAAGCAGCGGCGAGGTGTGGAGCTCGCAGGACGAGGCGGAGGACAACATGATGTACATCAACCTGCTCGAGAACCCAGAGCGCTACACGGGCTACAGCGGGTACCAAGCCGAGCGGATCTGGAACGCTATTTATCTAGAGAACTGCTTCCTGCCACCACAAGGCCAAGAAAAGGATTTGACGCTGCCTGGAATGTGCTTTGAAGAACGCGTGTATTACCGACTCATCAGTGGTTTGCAGGCGTCGATCAACACACACATTGCGCTGCGCTACAAGCACGGCAGCTACTGGGGCCCCAACCCATCACTGTTTGTCTTCCGCGTTGGCAAGCATCGCGAGCGATTGCAAAACTTGTACTTCACGTACTTGTTCGTGATGCGCGCTCTGGGTCGCTATCGCAACGAATTGCTCAAGTACGACTTTTCCACGGGCAACGACGAAGACGACCAGCGCGTTGTCGAGATTTTGCGACAGCTCATCTTGGAGGACAAGGGCTATTCGACATGTCCAAATGAGGGCCAGTCCGTGCTCTCGGGCTTCGACGAGCAATCGCTGTTCCGCGTGCAGCAGGGTCAGATGTCGTACGAGCAATTTGTCGACGCCAAGGAGCAAAAGCGCGAACTCGAGTTGCAATTCCGCGAAAAGTTCCAGAACGTCAGTCGCATCATGGACTGCGTCACGTGCGAGAAGTGCCGCCTATGGGGCAAGATCCAGACCATGGGCATTGGTACAGCCATCAAGATCCTGCTCGTGGACGACGTGGCTAACTTGCCAGAGCTGCAGCGCAACGAACTGATTGCCTTGATCAACGTCGCTAACAACCTGGCTCGTAGCGTAGATGGCGTGCGTATGCTGCGTCATCTCGAATTGGTTGAAACGATCAAGCAGCTCGCACTGATTGCAGGCGGTGCGCTGGTTGCGGTGATCGCCACAATCGTGTGTGTTCGTAGACGCAGGTTCAGCGCTGATGAGTCATCCAAGACCAAAACCGAATAAGTGCTCGCATGTTTGTAGCGATTAAAGCCAACTGCGGCACCGGAATTGACCGAGTTTGAACCTGGAGAATAAATAAACAAATTGCAATCTGTTGAACGTTTGAGCTGTTGAGTGTATTTAACGATCAGCCGAAAGGCAAAGCTAATGCATCTATGATTACTTTCTACCTCGTCTCCAACATTGACAACGACTCGGTCTGAGTTACCATCGAGGTTGCTGAACCAGACGCTTATATGGCAGGACCAAGTGACGAACGAAGTTGTTGACTTCACAAAGGCGAACAGTCTCGTCCAAAACGTCGCTGTCGATACCCAAGCGCCACGCAATGTCCGTGCGCGACAGATCGCGGCTGAGTGTCTCTAGCTCTTCGATGAATGCATCCGCTTGCTCCAAGTCGCGGAAGAACCCGAGTTGGATGGATACCTTGCGTCGACAGTGAAGAAGCCGTGCCAACTCATGCAGGTCGTACTCGGGGTGGTACTGAAGCCCCCAAAACTCGCCGTTCAGGTGACGCACAGCCACTGCCTGCACGGATGTGAACGCATTGGATGCTAAGTGCATGCATCCGCGACCTATATGCGTGATGTGGTCGTTGTGACTGGTAAACCCACCAAACACCGAAGGCTTGCCTTCGTACATTGGATGCGTGCGCCCCGCTGGTGTGAGCGAGATCTTGCGCGCGATACCAACTTCTTTGCCGAAGGGATTCTTCTGCACGACTCCATTTGCGGTCGCCACAGCAAGTTGCGCGCCAAAGCAACTTCCAAACTGCGGAATGCCTGCGGGAAGACACAATGCGTCAGCGTGACAACCATCGCTACAGAAGTGCCGATCCAACTTGCGCACCATGAGCGTAGCACTGCAGCGAAAGGCTACGAGCACGTTCAATGCGGTCGTCGTTCTTTGCGTACACCGTCAGCGAGGATCCAGACCATCCAACACCATGATACTGCGCACATACACATCGCATCAGCTTGTGCCCATCGGTGCCAATACCAAGGAACTCACCTGCTTGAGGTCGGGTAGTACAAAGTCTGGATCTGCTGGGCACACAATGTCGCACTGGACTGGCAAGTCCAGCGGCGTGCACTTCGCCAGCATGGCAGCGTACAGGCCACCGGCGGTCGTAGCGCCGCCCGCTTCCAGGTCATCGCGCCCAGCTTTCGTGTATCCATCGATAACCAGGTAGCGCACTGTGCTGCCGGAGCTTGCATACCGCTGCTGAGCGATCCATTGGCGCGATCGAGCGCGCAACCGCGCGTGCAGTGCCCGCATGGCAATTCTCAGCACACAGCCGAGGCCACGGCGACAGCGGAGAACGTCTTGTTGCCCGCTGACGGGCACGCCGAGTGTGTGCCTCTCTCCACGCACGCGACGCGCAGGAAGTGAATGGAACGCTGACCATCATCACACTCCGAAGTGCCACTCGAAACCACTTGCCGGGAGATTCAAGAGAAACCTCGCTAGAACGACAATCCAGTATATTGACAACGTTCATTTGGATCATATTCTCCACCAGCGCTAAATTAGTGTTCGCGCAGAGAGGTCATTAAAGTCGAGTGGATTCGCTGTTTCAACGTCACGTCTCGGGACTTGAAGTGCAGCGATCGGTTTGGCCAGGGATACCCTTTTGTCAGCTCAGCTGTCCGACCACAGTCGGAAGAACGCGGGAAGATGTGGAAGCAAGCAACAGCTCGTTGGACGGCGGTGAGTGCCGGCACGTGCCCGTGTCTGTGAGGTGTCCTGGGAATGACGGGTGCCTTGTCGTGATGTGGCAGGTAACGCGGAACGCTGCGGTGGCCTCACGCCGAGTGGCGCATGGACGCACCTTTGCGACTAGCGTCCAGGTCGACAATCCTTACTCGGGCGAGATCTATTGCGAAGTCAAGTACGACACGGCCAAGGAAGCGCATGCGAAAGTGGACAAGGCGCACAAGGTCCAACAGGACTGGAAGAATGTGTCGTTGAAAGAGCGACAGGCGCTGTGCTCCAAGTGGATTGACACGTTGGAGAGCCAAGCCGATGTGATCGCCACCGATATCAGCGGTCAAATGGGCAAGCCTCTTCAGCAGGTATGCAAGTGCAACTGAAGTGACGAGGATGTAATATTGGTCACTCAAGTTGTTGCTTGGGGTTGAAGGCACGCAATGAAATTAACGGCACGATTGCGCGAGCCAAGTAAGCATGCAAGCCATCACTGTCAACATACGCGACGCTCCTGACACAGAATTTTGGTTGCAGAGCGCTCATTTATCTGTCAAACGAAGCTCTTCGTGCTGACACGTTTCCTGAGGAGAACGGGTTGTTCCGCCAGATCACCCACGAGCCTATCGGCATCGTCTACGCAATTGTAAAAAGCCATCCTGTCGTCCCATTAACATGCATTTTGGATGTGCTGATGCCGTGATGTCGCGTCGATTAGGCACCGTGGAACTATCCTCTGATGACCGCTGTCAATTGCATCATCCCTGCAATTCTTGCTGGTACAATGCAAAATTTTCGCGCACAAAGTTTAGCAAACTAATTGTGCGGAATGTATCCAGGCAACTCTGTCATCCTCAAGCACTCACCGCGCACTCCGTTGTGTGGCGAGCATTACGCGAAGACGTTCGACATGGCTGGTTTCCCAAAGCATTTGTTGCAAGCGTCGTTCGTGGACCACGACACGGCTTCTGAGGTCATCAATCGCCCAGAAATCTCATTTGTGTCCTTCACGGGATCAGTTAACGGGTTTGTGTTGCTCGGCGATGATCTCTGACGGAGCGCGGCGCTGACTATGCTTGATCCTGGTGTGCATAGTGGGCGCCAGGTTCAAAAAGCAGCCTCGAGTCGCTTCATTGATGTCACCTTGGAGCTGGGAGGAAACGACGCAGCTTATGTTGCAGCTGATGCCAACGTCGCGGCCGCGGCCGAAGGCCTCGTTGATGGCGTTTGCTACAACGCTGGTCAATCGTGCTGTGGTATCGAGCGTATCTACGTCCACGAGTCAAACTACGATGAGTTCATTGAGCGCGCGAAGGGACACTTCGAGGCGTACACGCTTGGTGATCCGTTTGATGCCAAGACGACCCTTGGCCCCATGGCTTTGCCAGTTGCCCCAGAATTCTTGGATCACCACGTAAGTATGGAGTTTGCGATTGACTGGAAACCAGGTGTAACCGTGCGTATGGTGTGCTGTGAAGGTTCATGACGCTGTGAAGAAGGGTGCACAGTTGATCACTGGCCGTGGAATTCTTACCGATGCCAAGGGCAAAGGCCGATTCTACTCACCAACGCTGCTTGCCAACTGCGATGACTCGATGCGTATCATGACGGAGGAGTCGTTCGGCCCCATTGTCGGTGTCGAGCGCGTAGCATCAGACGAAGAAGCGGTTCGCAAGATCAACGACAGCAACTACGGCTTGACGGCAGCGGTTTTCACCCGCAACCGTGACCGGGCTATGAAGGTTGGCCAGAAACTCAGTGCAGGCACGGTGTACATGAACCGATGCGATGCATTGGACCCACTTCTGCCGTGGACCGGTTTGCGCGACTCGGGCAAAGGCGCCAGTCTCTCTAAGCATGGCTTCCGCGCTGTCACCAAGCTCAAAGCGGTAAGATCTCAAGGTGAGAGTCGTGCTGACGCAGAATGAGAGTGCTGATGGTGTTTTTGTTTTGCAGTGGAACTTCCGCGTCTAGGAGTCACCAGTTTAGACCGCCAACTAATGCTAAGATCAGAGATCAAGTGATGCATCTCCCAACAGCGTGACTTACTGTTGATTCCAGGATAAGCGTAAAGGTGCTGATACGCTGCCGCCTACGAAGAGGCAAAGTGACGTACATTTTGCTGTTGCTGAGTTACTCATTCTGTTGCACTCTTACACTTCACTTGGGCCGCTGAATGGATCCACGTCGGTCTCGCTCGTGACGTACGCGGACGTGATACCACCATCAACCATGAACTTCGTGCCCGTGACATACGACGAGTCATCGCTAGCGAGGAACAGCGCTGACTTGGCCATTTCTGCGGCTTCGCCGAATCGACCGATGGGCACGTGCACCAGCCGGCGCTGCTTCTTGGCTTCGTTGTCAAGGAACTTCTGCAGAAGCGGCGTATTCAATGGGCCAGGGCACAGAGCATTGACGCGGATGTTCTCGCGAGCGTGGATGACCGCAAGTTCACGGGTCATGGCGATGACAGCGCCCTTGCTCGAGGTGTACGCCAGCTGAGGCGTGGCCGCTCCGACAATGCCCACAAACGACGCCGTGTTGATGATCGAGCCTCCACCAGCGCGACGCAGTGCTGGGATGCCGTACTTGCAGCCGAAGAAGACGCCCTTGACGTTGATGTTCATGGTCAAGTCCCAGACGTCTTCCTGGGTGCTGATCGCATCGTCATCGCTGCTGTGCATGATGCCGGCGTTGTTGAAGAGGATGTTGAGGTGGCCGAACTCCTTCTCCGCGAGCTTGACCATCTTCTCGCAGTCGCCCGCGCGTGCCACGTCGACCTTCAATGGAATCGCCACCGTGTCGTTGCGGCCATGCTTGCGGAGCTCTTCGTGCACGAGGTGCGCGGTTTCAGCGGCAGCGTCCGCGTTGAGATCGGCGCATACCACACCACGCGCACCCTGCTTGGCGAACAGAATGGCCGACTTGCGGCCAATACCACCAGCAGCTCCCGTGATCACAGCCACCTTGCCAGCCAGTCGATTGCCGAGTGCGCTCATTGTTGTTGAGCGTGGCGAGCGAGTATGTCCCTGAGTGTCTTGGTCGCCGCTGGATCCGGAGTGAGGACTGGAGCTTCACAACACGTTGCCCATGGGTTTCCCGAAAAGAACGAAGAACAAGCGCATCTCGAGGCTGCTGCCACCACTCGCACTTCAACTTCAGTACCGCGGCAGCCCGGAATAGTAGACGGTTGCCCGCGGCAGTTGAAGATTCGCGCTTGATGGAGATGGCCGTCGGAGAGCAGGCCACCGGCGATCTACACGACAAGCACTGTGCTTGTTAAACTAATGCTTAATTAAAACTCTGCTGGGTCGGCTGTACAACGGACACCACCACCGGAACTGAATATCGCGACCTTCTTCCGCAAGTCGACATCAACGTGGTGGGCGACTGCGTCGTCAGGTTGGACTGCGCGCTGCTTGAGAGCATGATTCAGCGTTCTTTCTGTGATGCTTGTAAGCGTCACACCGGTGCATTTACACGGCACTGCCATGGATGCTCCGAATGGAGACAACAACCTCAGTTACTAGTACCAGTGTCGGTGCCACGTGGGAGTGGATCATTAGGGAAGCAATAAAGCCACACACTGATGTCTCCAACACGGTGGGGATGGCTGCTATAGGATGATCCTGAAGTAGGCGCAACTCACGTGAGAACCCACACTGTACACACACAGCTCATTCTGTGAGTCACCTATTACCTCCCGGATTAAGCTGTCCAAAGCGTGCTCCGTCGTCTTTGCTGCTCCGGTCTTCACGCTCGGTCTGTGGGTGCATTCGCTGCCCGACTTCACTTCCGCGACTTGTGTGCTCTGTTCCAAGACAGTACCCTTGACGCATGGGACTTGGCCCAGACGTCGGCACAGCCGTTGTGGCAAGCGCAGCAAAGCACGACACGGCATGCAAGAGTTTGCAGTCAGTGCCATCCGTCGAGCCATCTGCCGAGCTCAGTGGAGACCATCAAAACGGCTCAAATGTCCGATTGGCGAGCATCGATTTTTCTTGGTGTGCAGGCCCACATCGTGGGCGCTGCGTGTACAGAGCCACCATTGTTGGTGGGTCGCGTCAATATACCGTAAAATCCAGTCCACTACGCGGCGTGAGTGTGATCCCATATTGGGACCAGCCGTCGAGACCATGATCCGTCTGGTACAGAGTGCGGTCGATCTATTCATCTGATAGGACTGGCTCTGGTCGAAGAAGAACTCCATCTTATCGTTTTCTAAGATACGTGTTCCCCGACAATTTCTGGTACGGTTTGGAGGCAATCTTGTAGTAGAGCTCTGGGGTGCAAGAAAGACTCGGTCATATTTATTTCTGTCGTACCCAAGGATGCCAACCTAGCTCCTGTCATTGGTAAATACCAGTAACCCCAGCACTGCGTGTATTCAGGCAACGAGGCTTCTTTACAGGCCTGCGTGCCACACGAGTTAGGCACCGTGGTCTTCCTTGCACTGGTCGAAGAGCACAGAATGCACCAGAATGAATCACAGAGACCGAGCGCCTGCACGATGTCTTCTTCTTGGTGCGCAATCGCCCAGCTTGGACTCATTGTGTTTGGTCAACAAAGTAATCTGTCTATGCCGTCAATATTCCACCAATACTACAGCTCGTGATTTCATCTTTTGCACCAATCAGCATCTCGTATCTGCGCTCCCACTCGATTTTGCGGATTACTCTTGGATGCCATGCAGCTTTCCTTCCCGTTGCAGTGGATGGTATCTTTCTCTGGCGATGACCACGTCATCTGCGCCATTCCAACTTTGACGAAGTAATAGCCCATGGCTTGGCGCTCCCATGGAGCTGATGCAACGACACCATCGCCGGGATCTCTGAGCTGCCGCCGGTGTTATTGTTGAAATCACCACGTGGAGCACAAGTGGTGAGTCCCCGGCAAGAAGATGACCAAGCAAGTTTCCAGTGTATCCTTCATCTCACCACGACTATGGGCTCTGGCTGCGGCAGCGCTGTCAGCGGCGTTCACGATCCAGTGGCTGCATGACTTCGGCCCAATGGACGTGTACTGGCCGCCGGTACCAGCCAACGCCAGTGCCATTGAAGGTCACTTCAGCACATCGTACTTCACTGCCCGTGCGCTGTTTCGCCGCAAGGCAGCCGCTGTCAATGCGAAGCTGTTTGCGTTGCCAATTGACAATGAAGACGGCCTTGATTTGACCATTGATGTGGCCATCGTGCGTGGCAGCAACAAGCGCGCGCTCATTCACGTCTCGGGCACGCACGGCGTTGAAGGCTTTGCCGGCAGCGGCATCCAGTCGGCCATCCTCGACCAGCTTGCGCGTAATTCCCGGGCTGTGAACGATAGCACTCCCACGCTTGTGTTGGTGCACGCGCTCAACCCGTTCGGCTTTGCCCAGTTGCGTCGCTTCAACGAGCACAATGTCGATCTGAACCGCAACTTCTTGACGCCAGAAGAGTTTGCGGCGCGTCTGGGCATTGACGCGAACGCCTACGGCTACATGGACGTCTACAACGGCCTCAAYCCGAAGGGYATCGACGACGTGAGCAACTGGTTCTTCKTCAATACCGGGCGTGAAGTGCTGCAGCATGGGTTTGGGGCGATCAAGCGCGCTGCTGTGAGCGGCAATTACCACGCCCCAGAAGGGATCTTCTACGGTGGCAACAAGCTCCAGCCAAGTCTGGTGCACCTCCAGCAGTTTGTGCGTACGCATTTGTCATGGAGCTCACTTGAACACGTGGGTGTCATCGATGTCCACACTGGTCTCGGACCTGCTGGGTACGATACGCTCATTTTGACCAATCCAGAATACAAGTCCAAGGCAAAGTCCGTGTTTGCAGCCGACGGCCACACTGAGCGAGTGGTTGTTACTGGCGACGAAGGCAACGATGCGGCTCGTGGATACGACGGTGCCACCGGGTTTCTTTGCAACGGACTGATGAAACAATTCCCGGCGAAAGCTCATAAGATGTGTGTGTCACAGGAATTCGGCACTGTCTCTGGCCTATTCGCGCTCAAGGCGCTGGTCGAGGAGAATGCGGTGTTTCACCACAGCCCGACGCGTCGGATGTCGTACGCCGAGAAGCTGCGCGACGCCCTCTACCTGCACCAGAGCTTTTCGTGGAAGCGCGATGTTGTGCAGCGCGGTCTCACAGTGCTGGATCAGTTCACCAACCATTTGCAGCACTAGTCAACCTCGTCGACTCACTGCGAACGTGTGGGTGGCTTCAACGTTAAATGCGGCTGGACATTTGGAACCGATTTCTGGTATGCGTTAAACATGAATGCCCCGCGGATTTCTTTGTTTCTCAGATTTCGTGGGCGCCATCTGCGCGTACGGAACTTGTTCTGTGTCGAAATCCTGTTGTTCTGTGGCGAGCATGCACTTGACACGGAAATTCCGGCCGCACTTGCCCGCACTTGCCACAGTTATACCGGTACCTAGCCATCCCACCCTCTGAACATCAGAGATTAGGGCGAAGGAATCTCCTGAAATTTTGACGATTTCAAAGCGGGATTTGCCGGGATTTGGCGCGCCACGACGGCCACAGCCTGGAAGACCTGCGCGCCACGACTTTATGACGAAGGTGCGGTCGAGGAAGCGCGGGGCGGATGAAGGGAGCGCTGATTCCGCCCCTTCGAGACGTCAGCGTACCGACTCCGACACCAAGCGCCGCTCGCCTCGATTGCAAGCCGCCATTGCTCAAGTTCGTATTGCAAGCATCATTGATGACAGCGACGAGGAACAGACAAAGCGGTCCGAAGATGCCAGCGACAATGCCAGCGACGATGAGGAACAGACGCAGCAGTCCCACGACGAGGAATCGAAGCACGAAGCGCCAGTCACGCAGCATGTCGACGAAGCTCCAGCATTCACGGGGCCAATCAACACAGCGTTTCTGGATGGCTTTGAACACGAATATCCAAGCTGGGACGAATTCACGAAAGCGCTCGATGCGTTCACCGCGGCTACGTTTCAGTGCTTCCCTCGTCGTTCATCTTCGTCCGTGACCAAGCGCAACGAGCAAGTAAGGAAGCGAAAAGAGGCACGAGACGGGAAACCGTCTAAGGAGAAGGCGCTTCCGATTCACTTGGGCTTCTATGCCGTGTCGTTTCACTGCACACACGGCGTCAAACACAAGTCGAAGTCGCAGGGGCATCGCCACCATGAAGTTGTCAGGTACACAAATTGTATCGCTCGAGTGAACGCCCGCGTCGTTGAGAAGGTTGAAGACACATACGTGATTCGCGTTGAGGCGCTGGGTAGCCACAACCACCCCTGCAACGAGGACGTCTACAAGCAGTACCCTGTCGCGCGAGTTGTCAAAGATGACGATGTGCTGGCAAGAGGGAAGATGATGTGGGAAAGCAGGGCGTCGGTGAAGGGAATTATACGCTTCTTTCGATCAACGACCGGTATGTTTGTGAATTGTTCGTAAGACAAAAGTTCGTAGTGTTCGTGACTCACGGAATGTTCGTGCAGATAAATTCCCCACAATGCGCGATGTGCATAACCAAGTCCAACGTTGGAAGGACAGCATCAAGATAGGCTTGTCAGATGAAGAGCGGACTGAAGCTTTCCTAAAATCGTTCTGTACCGAAACGGGTAATTAAACGGGTAATTGTGCAACCAACCATCTTTGTTGATGATATCAACCGAGCGAGAACAGTCGCGTTCCAGACGAAGGGAATGCGTCGCTTGTTCCAGGCTTTTCCTCAGGTCATGATGGTGGACGCGACTCACGCAACGAATACGAACAGGTACAAGCTGTTCAGTTTCGTGGTCGAAGACATTTTTGAACATGGTCAGTATGCGCATCACGCGCTGATTGACCGCGAATCCATTGAGAACATGGAGGATGCGGTCAACAGCTTCAAGACCCACAATCCACGCTGGAATAGCGAGAACCTACACGGTTTCACTGTCTGATTTTGCGTGCACGTGCTGGTTCTACAGCACCATGCTTCTACCATGTCGCCACGTGTACGTGGTTCGACGGCACCTGAAGTTCGAGACGGTCGTGCCGTTTGTGCACATCCACGAGCGATGGATGCTGCAGTCACACGCCAATGATATCACCGACGGGGAGATGCGCGAAATGTCGAGTTTCAACGTCACATCCGGTACGCCGGCACGAAGCCTTGCACTCCGGTCTGCTGAAGAACGCTATCATGGCCTGATGCCGCAGTTGAGCCAGCTAGCAGATGTTATGAGCGCAAACGATCCGGAGCTATTTTCGGGCATGCAAGCGTCGCTCATGAAGTTTGCCGACATCGTTTCGGCAGGCCGCGTTCCTTCGGTCCACGATGTCTGTGCAAGTGATTCCACCGAGCAACAGAAGGCTACCGACAAAGAGAAGGCTGCAGACGAAGAGAATGATGCCGAAGAGAAGGCTGCCGAGCAAGCAGACAAAGAGAAGGATGCCAAAGAGAAGGCTGCCGAGCAAGCAGACAAAGCGAAGGATGCCGAAGAGAAGGCTGCCGAGCAAGTCGTTCCCGACGTGGTTGCTGACCGCAACGATCGTGCTGATGACGCTCCAACTGTACAAGCTGTTGGTGAGGACATATCAACCGTAGGTCTGCATGACGACGTTGCCTTGGGGAGCGCCCTAAACGAACTGCCAGAGTTGACCATTTCGAAGAGTTCCCAGGATGCGTTAGGAATCGTCGTCGACACCAAGCCATCCGACACCAAGCCATCCGACACCAAGTCATCCGCGAAACCACGTCAGCCATCCGACACGAAGCCATCCGCGAAACCACGTCGGTCACTGTGACTGCGCCCAGAACACGAGATTGAGTCCACTTCCGCAGACAGCAACCCTGTGACGCCGAAGAAAAAACTCCGCCCTTTCCGGTTCTCCCACGTGGCTCCGAAGACAAACACCAACAACAAGGCGGCCAAGAACGCAAGACGTGCGCTTCGAATCAAGAGCGTGGAGAAGGTCGCGAAGCAGCTCGCAGATGGCGAGGTTTCACTGGTTTCCTTCGACGACTTGCGCGCTTTATTCGAGCGAAACTACCGTTCAACCTCGGCAACAGATTGGTACGAACCTTTCGTCCTCGCACCCACACTTTGGACACACGCTAACACGGATTCGTTGTTGTAGGTCTCAGCTGCCACGATTATCCCGTTGCCAGCTTCTTCCTGCAATTGGAGCGTTTCCGGGAAACTCCGGAATGTTGGTGAGCCCATCCAGTCCGTAAATGGCATCCTACCACGCGCTATGGTTTCGAAGGTAACCGCTGCACTTCAGTCGACTTGTGGTCCTGTCACTGCCGTTTTAGACGACGATGGCGACGATGAAGGTGAMCTCAAGTGGAAAGTTGTCGTGGAAGAGTTTGGCGTCGTGCCCCCATCATGTGTTGCTGTCATGAATGCTTACTATGAAGCCGTAGATCTTTTCGACAGAGTTCGGAAGTGTTGTGCGTGGTTGGAAGACCAGAGCTTGGAGGACCAAAAGCTCCCTGTCACTACAGCTCGAAGCCCGTTTGACGACGAAATTTCTGTGCCGACGAAGACAGTCGTCACCAACTTGAAGTATTTACCGCTGAAGGCTTCGKCCATCTACCCTGAGCTGCTGTACGGTWGTGAGATTCTCGCGCTCGCCAGTTCCGGATGGCTGAACACGACGTGCATCCAGGCTGTCACCATTCATCTCGCTCGCYRACTACYCCATGTGGGTTTCGTCMACCCATTYTTCGACTCAATCACGGACYCCGCACATCGCCAACGCCAYGCACGMTCATTTGGAGCGTTTGATAAGGGTGCCACCAAGATTGGTGCAGTCGTTAACGTGGGCAATTGGCACTGGACGTCAATGTTCGCAGATAAGGCTGCCAAGAAGGTGTATTTGTACGACTCGATGGAGAATGACGAGTCGTACGTGAAAATGAAAGCAGTCGCGTGTGAAGTGCTCGCAACGAACGTTGACTGGATTGATTCGTGCTCGTACGAAACCGAAACGCCGATGATGCAAACAGACGGCCATAACTGTAGTGTCTTTGCGCTGTTATATCTTGTGTAACGAATGTTACACATTTGGGTTGATCACACATGTGATCAAAGGTGTTCTTTACATTTGTTGTTGAACACCACAATTGGGTTGTTGACATTTGTTGTTGAACACACAAGATGTCAANAACTACATATGCATGTCATCCATGCGATCCTCAAGCTCCTGCTGGATGAGGTCGCTCAGGGCTTGGTCAATCCACCCATTGGCGCGGATGAGGTTCAGCAAACGGGCGCCATCTGCGCTTACGGAACGTGTTCTGTGTCGAAATCCTGTTGTTCTGTGGCGAGGAAGCACATGACACGGGACATTTCGTTCGCAGTTGCCCGCCACAGTTGGACCTAGCCATCCCACGCTCTGAACTTAAGAGAATAGGCATAAATGCAAGCGACGATGAGGAACAGACACAGCAGTCCCACGATGACGAATCGAAGCACGAAGTGCCAGTCACACAGCATGTCGACGAAACTCCCGCATTCACGGGGATAAGCAACACAGCGTTTCTGGATGGCTTTGGACACGAATATGCAAGCTGGGACGAATTCACAAAAGCGTTCGATGCGTTCACCGCGTCTACGTTTCAGTGCTTCCCTCGTCGTTCATCTTCGTCCGTGACCAAGTGCAACGAGCAAGTAATGAAGCGACAAGAGGCACGAGACGGGAACCCGTCTAAGCAGAAGGCGCTTCCGATTCACTTGGGCTTCTATGCCGTGTCGTTTCACTGCACACACGGCATCAAACACAAGTCGAAGTCGCAGGGGCATCGCCACCATGAAGTTGTCAGGTACACAAATTGTACCGCTCGAGTGAACGCCCGCGTCGTTGAGAAGGTTGAAGACACATACGTGATTCGCGTTGAGGCGCTGGGTGGCCAACCCCTGCAACGAGGACGTCTACAAGCAGTACCCTGTCGCGCGAGTTGTCAAAGATGACGATGTGCTGGCAAGAGGGAAGACGATGTGGGAAAGAGGGGCGCCGGTGAAGGGAATTATGCGCTTCTTTCGATCAACGACTGGTATGTTTGTGAATTGTTCGTGAGACAAACGTTCGTAGTGTTCGTGACTCACGGAATGTTCGTGCAGATAAATTCCCCACAATGCGCGATTTGCGTAACCAAGTCCAACGTTGGAAAGACAGCATCAAGAAAGGCTTGTCAGATGAAGAGCAGACTGAAGCTTTCCTAAAATCGTTCTGTACCGAAATTGGTAATTGTGCAACCATCTTTGTTGATGATATCAACCGAGCGAGAACGGTCGCTTTCCAGTGCGTCGCTTGTTCCAGGCCTTTCCTCAGGTCATGATGGTGGACGCGACTCACGCAACGAATACGAACAGGTACAAGCTGTTCCGTTTCGTGGTCGAAGACATTTTTGGACATGGTCAGTATGTGCATCACGCGCTGATTGACCGCGAATCCATTGAGAACATGGAGGACGCGGTCAACAGCTTCAAGACCCACAATCCACGCTGGAATAGCGTGAAGGTAATAGTGACCGACAAGGAAGCTGCTGCTCGCAACGTTCTCTCGCGAAGTTTCCCCAGCGCGCGCATGCTGCTGTGTCAGTACCATGTGATTGCGTACCTCGAAGGTCAAGTAAGCGAGCGGTTCGTCGGTACGGTGGAACAACGTGCGGAGTTGAAGGACATCTTCGGCTTGTTGGTGAAGGCGCCGACAAAGCAGAAATTCGATGAAGCAGAAGCGCTTCTGTTGGAGCGATGTGGAGGTTCGCAAGCTCACCCGCAGCACGCCTACTACGATACGAATTGGAGGTCGAGCAAGGATGAGTGGGCGTCGTACTTGCGCAGTGACGTACCGCACCTTGGGAACCACACGAACAATAAAAAATCGGTACGACCACGGATGTTCGAGATGTAATCGAGATGCAATCGTAATTGCGCGCTGGCGTGTTTCGTTTGTGTCGTTTGTTCGTTTGTTCGTGACGCCAGTATTGAATCAAAGTGGGGAAAGGTTAAAGACCTGCTCGGACCAAAAGTGACCATCGACGAAGCAATTGCTACGCTTGCGATGCTGCAGAATTGGTGCGAGGAGGAATACGTGACAAAGCTTGGCAGGATCGGGACTCGGGTTCCTCCCCAAGAGGACCAAGGATCCGTAGAGCTTCGGCGTCTGTTTTCCACCATTAGTGTACACGCGTACAAGAAAACGAGCGCGGAGTATCGAGCTGCCGATGAAAGTAAGTACCGGATCCGAGACCTCCGCGAGTTGGACAGACCGCTGAAGGAGAACGCGATTCAATTGCAGCGCGTATAAGATGACAGAACCTACACGGTTTCACTGTCTGATTTTGCGTGCACGTGCTGGTTCTACAGCACCATGCTTCTACCATGTCGCCACGTGTACGTGGTGCGACGGCACCTGAAGTTCGAGACGGTCGTGCCGTTTGTGCACATCCACGAGCGATGGATGCTGCAGTCACACGCCAATGACATCACCGACGGGGAGATGCGCGAAACGTCGAGTTTCAACGTCACATCCGGTACGCCGGCACGAAGCCTTGCACTTCGGTCTGCTGAAGAACGGTATCATGGCCTGATGCCGCAGTTGAGCTAGCTTGCAGAGGTTATGAGCGCAAACGATCCGGAGCTATTTTCGGGCATGCAAGCGTCGCTCATGAAGTTTGCCGACTTCGTTTCGGCAGGCCGCGTTCCTTCGGTCCACGATGTCTGTGCGAGTGATTCCGCCGAGCAACAGAAGGATGCCGAAGAGAAGGCTGCCGAGCAACAGACGGATGCCGAAGAGAAGGCTGCCGTGCAAGTCGTTCCCGACGTGGTTGCTGACCGCAACGATCGTGCTGATGACGCAACAGCTGTACAAGCTGTTGGTGAGGACATATTAACCGTTTGTCTGCATGCCGACGTTGCCTTGGGGAGCGCCCTAAACGAGCTGCCAGAGTTGACCATTTCGAAGAGTTCCCAGGATGCGTTAGGAATCGTCGTAGATCTTTTCGACAGAGTTCGGAAGTGTTGTGCGTGGTTGGAAGACCAGAGCTTGGAGGACCAAAAGTTCCCTGTCACTACAGCTCAAAGCCCGCTTGACGACGAAATTTCTGTGCCAACGACGACAGTCGTCAGCAACTTGAACTATTTACCGCTGAAGGCTTCGTCCATCTACCCTGAGCTGCTGTACGGTAGTGAGATTCTCGCGCTCGCCAGTTCCGGATGGCTGAACACGCCGTGCATCCAGGCTGTCACCATTCATCTCGCTCGCCAACTACCCCATGTGGGTTTCGTCAACCCATTCTTCGACTCAATCACGGACCCCGCACATCGCCAACGCCACGCACGATCATTTGAAGCGTTTGATAAGGGTGCCACCAAGATTGGTGCAGTCGTTAACGTGGGCAATTGGCACTGGACGTCAATGTTCGCAGATAAGGCTGCCAAGAAGGTGTATTTGTACGACGCGATGGAGAATGACGAGTCGTACGTGAAAATGAAAGCAGTCGCGTGTGAAGTGCTCGCAACGAACGTGGACTGGATTGATTCGTGCTCGTACGAAAGCGAAACGCCGAAGATGCAAACAGACAGCCATAACTGTGGTGTCTTTGCGCTGCTATATCTTGAGTGCAAGTCACGAGGAATTGCGATGGACAGCGAACTTGCTGCGTCGATCCTCTACTTTCGCGTTCGCTACTTGATCAAATGCATGCAGCTCTTTCAGGACAACTAGGTGATTAACACGAATCTTTCGGTTTGAAACTCAGCCAGCTTCCCTTCGTGGTAATTTCCATTTCTTTTGACAGGGAAAGCGTCATTGTAGGCCAAGACGGAGCGATGGGCAAAATGGGACACGGGTAAACAAAGCGAACTTTGGCAAGGGATATCTCCATGAATATGCAACGTACAACCGCAAGGGAGGCACTAACCGAAACGTCCTGGTTTCATTATGGGCGTGGTGGTGCCCGTTTGAATATTGCGTAACTTACTAGCCTTAATTCCATTCTGGATGTTCTCATATAGTATCTGCTCGTGAGCTGTGAGGGGTCTAGGGGTACGCTCGTTGCCCGCTTATGCACAGCTTGAGCGGACGATGAGACATAAACCAAGGCACTCGTCCGCCATGCGAGGTGCAAAG